>BLSH010204769.1:39044-49743 GCA_018402905.1 Glandirana rugosa
ATCCAACACCCCCCTACTACGCCTGCTCTTGTATCCAACACCCCTACTACCCCCGCTCTTGTATCCAACACCCCCCTACTACCCCTGCTCACATCTAACGAACAAATGACTGAGCATTGTTAGCTCTTTCACCAATGCCATTGCCTGTCTGTACCTGTTGTGTGTTTCAAAAATACAATTTTTTTTTTCCTTTAAAAAAAAGCTATTCTTGCCCAAACCAGAGGGAGGGATCAGCTTACCCAACATTCGAAACGATAATCTAGCGTGTCTATTGAGAGTGGGCATGGACTGGGTGGCAGGTTCCTCGAGCTACTCCAATTTTGACTTGGAATCCCAAATGGTAGACCCGGATGGACTAGCCATGATCCTTCACTGTAAATTAAATCTTTTACCAACAAACCTAAAACAAAACCTACTGATTAGGAACACCAATATTGCCTGGAGGGAAACTAAAAACAAATTGGGTCTCCCACCGTATATCTCACATCATCTACCCATTATGGGTCACCCCCTATTCAAACTACCCGACCAATACATGGCTTTCTCCACCTGGGCCTCCAATGGATTAACTAGGTGGGCACAACTGTTCAACCATTCCAAAGGCAGGGCACTTTCCTTTTCAGACCTGCAAGCCCAGTTCCAACTACCGAATCACCACTTCATCCATGCCCAGCAAGCGATCAGCTTTGCTGCCATACTCCATCCAGACAGACTCAAAAGATTCAGGTCCTCTTTCCTAGACACCCTCCTGGAAAAAACCAACTCAAAATATCGGAGATATACAAACCATTATCTCTCAACACGGCTAAAACACAGAGCAAGGGGCCCATCTCTGCCTGGACAAAGGACTTTGCTTTTCCTGAGGGGGTGGATGCGACACTAGCGGGATACAACACCAAACAAACTTTCATCACAAACAAATTCTGGAGAGAGCAGTAGCTAAAAATTCTCCATCGAGCTTACATCCCCTTCTCAGTTTCTTTGTCCACAAAGAACCCATACACATGCCCATGGTGCAACCCCCACAAACCGTCTCTGAAACACACACTTTTGGACTGCCCCCACATAACTGTTCTATGGGAACAAAGGGAACAATTAGCCAACATGGTCACAGACTACATGCCATCCAAGGACCCACTCCCGCTTCTCTTTGGATTCCTTGGCGGTTCCTCCACAGAAGAAACAGACACATAGCTGGAGCTAATAAGGCCTGGCTCACGTCTTGCTTCATGGCATCCAGGAGAGCAATACTGAAACAATGGGTGTCATCTACACCACCTACTATCTTCATGGTCAATTTTGAGCTCAACAATCTCTTGCAGAAAGAAAGTCTGGACATCATATTGTACTCAGGTAACCACCTGCGTTTTCGCAGGAAATGGGACCCCTACATGATTCATCTTGGCCACAACCGGTGACATCACAACAAATACCTGGTCCTCTAGAAAACAAATGAGGCCACCTATCTACTTTCTCCTGTTCTTTTACCCCCAAGATCCCTTCAGTCATGCACCAGGGAGCTCTGCTCCACCTCCTCCACTACCACCAAATCGGGTCCCATCTCGCTACCTTGACCATATGGCGGAAGTCGCTTTGCCACTGGACCCTGATTAAAGAACGATGGGTTATGGTTAATCCAGACCCCCCTCATCCCGAGAGGTCACCCAAACCTCCCAAAGAAGACAATGGACTTGTTGGTAGAAACTCGCTGTTGTTAAATACTGCCCAATGTATACTATGTCCCCCCCCCTTTTGCTTACATTTTCGCTTTACCTGAGCAAGGAACCCACCCTGCCCCCCCCCCCCTCTGCCTTCCCATTCCCCCTCCTTCCCATATCTCCTTCCCCACCTACCTCTTCCTCACCCCCCATCCCCCTCCTTTTTTCTTTTTTTTTCTCTCATCCCCCTACCCCCTATATCCACTATCTTAATTATCACTACTTATATTGCTATTACTGTACTTTCTGTAGTTTGATAAGATCAATAAAGTATGTTTTAAAAAAAAAAAAAACAGAGAAGAGAAGGATCTGGGCTGCTCTGTGCAAAACCTTTACACAGAGCAGGTAAGTATAACATCTGTTATTAAAAAAAACAAAAAACAAGGCTTTTATTGCTTCAATCGTTGGGTTCTCAGTCTTAGAGCTGGCGTGGAACAGATGCAGCATCTACCTAGGTGAGTATGATTTTTTTATTTTAATGAAACCCATACTTCTCTTTTAAAAAATCCCTGTCTCTTTGAAGAGCACTACTATATAAAATTTTAACCTCTGTTATATCCCTGTCTGACATGACAGCTTGTATTACAGACAGTTAAAGAAAATTGATACTTGAACTCAGAATGGTGAGTGTTTTGACAGAAACATGTGGTGGCAGCTGGTGTGGGCGTGTAACGGGTTGACTGACCCCAGTGTTGATCACTCTTAGTCTGCTGGCAGTTACCACATTACCACCACGGTAGCTATAATCTGATGTGCTTCATGACTGAGTATCTGAGGATGTAAAATGTTGGATTATAGACATTCTGTACCTGTTAAATTGCGACAGTTGGTAAGGAAAGTCTTTATCTCTTGCACTTCTGCAGGGATGAGATCCCTCCTCACGCTGTAAAAAGCACAGATATGATAAACCCCATGAACAGAACTGATAACATCTGTACCAATAAGCTTATCAAATTAGTTTTAGGTCCTTAAAGTAATTGTAAACGATCACCTTGAAAAACAACCCATTCCATTTAAAATAGAAATGAAAGGCAAAATATTTATGTATAGAAATAAAAAATACATTAAAAACAGCGACACACTGATCTTCCTAGTGAATGGCTGTGCAGGGGTGGCATGTCAGGACAAACCTGATCACTGGAAGAGAGTACACTGAGTTCCAAGCGTAACTAGAGAACTGACCACAGTGTGTTCTGTTGCTTAGTATGGTCAGTTTTTAAAGCGGAGTTCCACCCTAAAGTGGAACTTCCGCTGGTTGGATTCCTCCCCCCCTCAGGTGTCACATTTGGCACCTTTCGGGGGGAGGGGGAAGAGGATATCTGTCTTTAGACAGGTGTCCTTTTCCACACATCCGGGAGCTCTGGCCGGCGGACGCGGCCGCTGACCTCAGCAGCCCGGCTCCCTCCTCCCTGCTCGCTCTGCTTCTGGCTGCCTGGCCAGTAGCAGAGCGCGGCAGAGCTCGCGCATGCGCAGTAAGGTGCCCGGCGTGAAGCTGTACTGCTTACACGTCCGGGTTCCCTTACCCGCGATGGAGGCGGCTGCACCCGTCCCCCGATCCGAAGATCGGCGGCAGTGCCGACATCGCTGGACTCCAGGACAGGTAAGTGTCCTAATATTAAAAGTCAGCAGCTACTGTATGTGTAGCTGCTGACTTTTAATTTTTTTTTTTTAGCCCTCAGACCTCCGCTTTAATAGGACAGCAAGGGGACTGACAGGAACACCAGGGATTTCACATAAAGGAAGCAATACAAAGAGAACGGGAGACTTTCTCATACAAGTATATGGTACAGCAGGCACATACACTATATTACCAAACGTATTGGGACAACTGACTTTACACGCACATGAACTTTAATGGCATCACAGTCTTTTTCTTTTGAAAAATATTTATTGAGATTTTCAAAGAAAAACAGGATGCATACAATAACCACAAGGAATTATTAAATTCAATGAATTGTCATACAAATAAGTCACTACAGTTAGTATCTAACCAAAGATAACACAATGTGAATGCAGAACTCGGGCGTTAATCTGAGTTTTTACAAAAAACACCTACAACACAAAGAACTCTCAGAAAAGATTAGGGTCAGTGATATGAGCCCCATTGGTGGAGGCATATTCTGCCCATGCTTCATAGAGCATGTGCCTAAGGTCTTCATTGTCACTGAGATATGAGGGAAAGCGCCAGGTGGGCGAGGGTGATGAGGGTTTGATACCACTCATGCTAATGGTGATAGGACTGTGATCGGAAATTAGGATATCGCCAATCGGGGGAGGGGAGAGAAAAAATGATGGCTATGGTCGGTCGGGTGCGTCAAACACCAGACGTCTAGAAATCGAATTGGGGTGATGGTTTGTGCTAGGAGAGAAAGGGTCACGTTCTGAGAAGTCAGGTCATGTATTAAGCAAGTTCTAGCTCCAGTGCAGTCTTCCGATGGTCGCATGACCAAGTTAAAATCCCCTCCCAATATGTGTAAAGTCTCAGGGGCAGCTTATATCCAGAAAATAATGTCCTGAAAGAAGTGGAGGGGTGCGCTCAGTCTCAATTTGTCTGAGCAAGAAATATGACCACCTGTTTCCCATAAATAGAGGACAAATTGAGTGACCGAGAGGTGGAGGTTTGGAAAGGAGAGGAAAGAAAGTTAGGCCTAAGGGCATTGACAAAACCTGTAGTAAACAGTAATGAACAGTAGGAGATAATGAGCCCATGTTGTTCGTCCAAGATTGGACTAAGTGGGACAGAAGGATCAAATAAATGAAAACATAGCTACCAATTCGTAGTATATATTTCAATGTGGGCTGATGACCATTGCAGTTCAGCGAATTCCTGCCTTGTTGGCTTGGTTGGCGGTGTGGCTTCCCTTTTGTGGAGGTTTGTGGAGGTTTCTCCAGAGACTGAAGTTGTTTTGAAGAAGCCCAGGAGGTTTTAAGGGCATTGGAGGAAGAGCTGGAGGCCGGAGCAGCAGTGTCCATATCCAAAGCCTGTTCATGGTTAATGTATTGTTCTGCGTCCATTGGAAAAGTGAGCGTTAGATGCTCCCTGGTGGGAGATTGGAAGTGGAGAGTGGCCGGGTATGCCAGTGTAAATTTGATCTGGTTGTTGTGCAAGATGGAAGAACTGGAGAGAATGCCTTGTGTTGCTTCATAACCTCCACCGAATAGTCAGCAAAAAGTAATAAGGTGAACCCATGTATAGAGAGATTGCGTGAGCGACAGAATTTTTGCAGAATTGCATTTTTATCAGCATAGTTTAGATAGATGACAATGACTGGCCTTCTGGGCCTAAACTGGGTTTAGCACGCTGTTCTGAGGCTTGTCCTATACAGTGGGCCCATTCAAAGGCACATGGGGTACGTAGGCCTAGCTGCTCTGGGATGAGTTTGGAGCATATCTCTGAGAGCTGTGCACTGGAGAATGTCTCAGGAAGACCCACAATCTGCAAATTATTGCGTCTCCCCGATTCTCCAAATCGTCCAACTTGTCTCAGATCTCTCTATGGGATTGAGAGAGAAGTGATAGGGCTGCTGAACTGGCAGCAGTGTCATCCTCAATGGATGATATTCTCTCCTCTCTATGCGTGAGTCTTTCAGCCTGGCATTGCAGCTCCATATGCAGGTGTTCCAGCCCCTTCTGTACTGCTGCATCCACTGTAGCAGGTAGTGTGGAGGTAAGAAGGGAGACCACAGCTTGTGCAATGTCCACAGGGGATGTGGAGGTGGAAGAAAGCTGCTTTGTGTGTGTCTGCTCATCTGCAGCGCCGCAGGGAGCGGGCACCATATTAGGTATGGCTGTCTGAGTGTCGGGGGCCGGCGGGGGGCTGAAGACTGGCGGTCTCACCACGGACCATTCCACATATTGATCCATCTTAGTTAGCTAGGTGTGTGTGTGGGGGGGGGGGGGGAGAGGATGGCACCTCAAGGGTTTAGCTGATTTAAATGCAGGCTGTTAGGAGGGGATGAGGGCTCCTCATGCGGCGCCACAACCGGTAGTGGCATCCCAGTCTTAGTCCGTAGGGTTCAATATTGAGTTGGCCCACCCTTCGCAGCTATAACAGCTTCAACTCTTCTGGGAAGGCTGTCCACAAGGTTTAAAAGTGAGTATATGGGCATGTTTGACCATTCTTCCAGAATCCCATTTGTGAGGTCAGGCACTGATGTTGGATGAGAAGGCCTGGCTTGCAGTCTCCACTCTAATTCATCCCAAATGTGTTCTATCGGGTTGAGGTCAGGACAGGCCAGTCAAGTTCCTCCACCCCAAACTCACTCATCCATGTCTTTATGGACCTTGCTTTGTGCACTGGTGCGCAGTCATGTTGGAACAAGGGGCCATTTCCAAAACTGTTCCCAGAAAGTTGGCAGCATAAAATTGTCCAACATGTCTTGGTATGCTGACGTCTTAAGAGTTCCCTTCACTGGAACTAAGGAGCTAAGCCCAACCCCTGAAAATCAACCCCACATCATAATCCCCCCTCCACCAAATTATTTGGGCCAGTGCACGAAGCAAGGTCCACAAAGACATGGATAAGCGAGTTTGGGGTGGAGGAACTTGACTATCCTGCACAGAGTCCTAACCTTAACCTGATAGAACACCTTTAGGATGAATTAGAGTGGAGACTGTGAGCCAGGCCTTCTCGTCCAACATCAGTGCCTGACCTCACAAATACGGAAGAATGGTGAAACATTCCCATAGACTCCCTCATAAACCTTTTGGACAGCCTTTCCAAAAGAGTTGTAGCTGTTATAGCTGCAATGGGTGGGCCAAATCAATATTGAACCCTACGGACTAAGACTGGGATGCCATTAAAGTTCATGTGTGTATATAGGCAGGTGTCCCAATACCTTTGGTGATATAGTATATCAGAATAAGAAGTGCTGGTGTAACAAGCGTTGTAAAGTGGACCTAGCATCAGATATATTTTTTCTAGTCTTCTAGCACCAATCCTGGTAAAAGCAGGTATCACCTCTCCTCTGGCAAATCACAAATGTCAGTATCAATAACAATAACTACATTTCAAAAGCTTTGCTCTGCTTACCTGTAAACGAATATCGGCACAATAATATCTGTGAAATTTGGCTCCACTTCTGAGCCTTCCAACCGGGTCAGCATTTCCTCAAACCCCTGTGTCCACTCGACTTTCATATCAAGAGGGATAAAATTTCCTGTAGAACCCCCCCCAACAAAAAATGTTTACACCTGGTGACATGATTGTTAAAGCTAGAGAGAAGATTGAGGCAGCATTAATGCTCAAGTAAATAATTTGTGCTGGTACCAGAGGGTTCAAAAGCAAAACAATAACTTTCAGATAAGATAACACTAATTCTTGACTTGTGATTGGTGATACAGGAAGAGGGAGAAAGGAACAATGCACAGATTTAACAGGCAGACTTTTACATACAGTATCTCACAAAAGTGAGTACACCCCTGACATTTTTGTAAATATTTTATTCTATCTTTTCATGTGACAACACTGAAGAAATGACACTTTGCTACAATGTAAAGTAGTGAGTGTACAGCTTGTATAACAGTGTAAATTTGCTGTCCCCTCAAAATAACTCAACACACAGCCATTAATGTCTAAACCGCTGGCAACAAAAGTGAGTACACCCCTAAGTGAAAATGTCCAAATTGGGCCCAATTAGTCATTTCCCCTCCTCAATGTCATGTGACTAGTTAGTGTTACAAGGTCTCCAGTGTGTACGGGGAGCAGGTGTGTTAAATTTGGTGTTATCGCTCTCACTCCCTCATTCTGGTCACTGGAAGTTCAACGTGGCACCTCATGGCAAAGAACTCTCTGAGGATCTGAAAAAAAGAATTGTTGCTCTACATGAAGATGGCCTAGGCTATAAGAAGATTGTCAAGACCCTGAAACTGAGCTGCAGCGTGGTGGCCAAGACCATACAGCGGTTTAATAGGACAGATTCCACTCAGAACAGCGCCTCGCCATGGTTGACCAAAGAAGTTGCGTGCACATGCTCAGCATCATATCCAGAGGTTGTCTTTGGTAAATAGATGTATGAGTGCTGCCAGCATTGCTGCAGAGGTTGAAGGGGTGGGGGGTCAGCCTGTCAGTGCTCAAACCATACGCCGCACACTGCATCAAATTGGTCTGCATGGCTGGTTTGCTGGATACAAGCAGACTAAGGACATGGATTACTGGAACCATGTCCTGTGGTCTGATGAGACCAAGATAAACTTATTTGGTTCAGATGGTGTCAAGCGTTGTGTGGTGGCAACCAGGTGAGGAGTACAAAGACCAGTGTGTCTTGCCTACAGTCAAGCATGGTGGTGGTAATGTCATGGTCTGGGGCTGCATTAGTGCTGCCAGCACTGGGAATCTACAGTTCATTGAGGGAACCATGAATGCCAGCATGTACTGTGACATACTGAAGCAGAGCATGATCCCCTCACTTTGGAGACTGGGCCACAGGGCAGTATTCCAACATAACGACCCCAAACACACCTCCAAGATGACCACTGCCTTGCTAAAGAAGCTGAGGGTAAAGGTAATGGACTGGCCAAGCATGTCTCCAGACCTAAACCCTATTGAGCATCTGTTGGGAATCCTCTAACAGAAGGTGGAGGAGTGCAAGGTCTCTAATGTCCACCAGTCATCATGATGTCATCATGGAGGAGTGGAAGAGGACTCCAGTGGCAACCTGTGAAGCTCTGGTGAACTCCATGCCCAAGAGGGTTAAGACAGTGCTAGAAAATAATGGTGGTCACACAAAATATTGACACTTTGGGCCCAATTTGGACATTTTCCCTTAGGGGTGTACTCACTTTTGTTGCCAGCGGTTTAGACATTAATGGCTGTGTGTTGAGTTATTTTGAGGGGACAGCAAATTTACACTGCTATACAAGCTGTACACTCACTACTTTACATTGTAGCAAAGTGTCAGCTCTTCAGTGTTGTCACATGAAAAGATAAGGGTAAAACAAATCCAAACGCCTAAGCACAATTTTGCTACTTTGACATGTGTTAGTAAAACTGTATATATTGTCACAACTACTTAGTCTATCCAGGTGGATTATACCCCTACTTTATTACACCTTGTTTTTTTCAAGACAAATTGGGCTTTCTTTTGGTGGTAAACAGTAATGGATATCTCCTGATTTTTTTTTTTATTATTATTATCAAAGGAAAATTGTCCCAAAACAGTAAAACATTTTTACTTTTTTAAATGTAGCTTTATATTTCTAAATATTATCATAATTTACCACCAAAGAACGACCCAAAATAAATAAATCCTGCTTCTGACATTTTCAGCGATACCACATACAGTGTATGTTAGTTGTTGTTTGTATCCATTTTGCAGCCCAGAAACAATAGTGCGCATTTTGCCTGACACTGATACTAATTAAAAAAAAAAAAACGGAGTTACTTACTGGTAACGTCCTTTCCAGTAGTCTTTCAGGACAGGCACCTTTGAGAGACCTTGGCTCCTCCTTCCTCAGGAAACACCGCCCCTTCACACAGGTTTTTAACCTCACCGCCCCATCGGCCCTTCAGTTCTCTAAGAGTTCCACCGGCCAACTAGGGAGACACAAGAACAACGTTATTTAAGACATTCCTTACCTGTCAGCTGTTCACCATGCCTTCTTTGGGTGGGTTACGGTGCTGTCCTGAAAGACTACTGGAAAGAACGTTACCAGTAAGTAAGTAGTTTTTCCCCTATCGTCTTTCAGGACAGGCAACTTTTAAGAGGATAATCGAGTACTGTACCTTAGGGGGGGACAACTGCCTGCAAAACCTTGCGCCCAAAGGCCTGGTCCTTCGCTGACAGTAAATCCAGTCTGTAGTGCTTCACAAACAAGGAAAAGCTTGTCAAAGTAGCCGCCCTACAGATCTGCTTCGGGGAAGCACCAGCCCACTCTGCCTGGGATGTTGCCATGACCCTAGTGGAATGTGCCCGAATTCCTCCCGGAGGCTCCAATCCCCCTAGCACATACGCCTGGGTGATGGCCAGTCTCAACCACCTCACTATAGTTCGTCTAAAAGCCTTGGAACCCTTCCTGTCCCCTGAAAACAAAATAAAAAGGGAATCGCTATTCCTAACCTGACTTGTGCTGTTCAAGTATTGTAGGACGCACCTTCTAACGTCCAAATTAAGAAAGATCTGTTCCTGTTTCCTCAGAGGATCAGAACAAAATGATGGTAACACAATCTCCTGACTTCTGTGAAACCCTGAAGCCACCTTGGGAAAAAAGGCCGGATCAGTCTTAAGAACTAGACGATCCGGAAAAATCTGGAGGAAAGGAGCTCTGATGGACAGTGCCTCTAGCTCGCTTACCCTCCTTGCTGTGGTTATAGCCACCAAGAAAACTGTCTTGATGGTTTACCATTTTAGTGATATTGTCCCAAGTGGTTCAAAGGGATCCTTCGTGAGGACCTTTAATACTAAGGACAAGTCCCATATTGGAAAAGGAGTATCCTTTATCGGTCTACTCCTTTTTAGTGACTTGAAAAATCGCACCACTCAGGGGTCTGAAGCTTGCGATCTCTCCAAGTAAATGCTCAGAGCCGAGACCTGGCTCTTCAGGGTGCTACTGGCTAAACCTCGGTCTGCTCCCATCTGAAGGAACTCCAGAACCGATACCTGGCTACGAACTTCAAAAGAATTCTCCTCGCACCACCTATTAAACTTCCTACAGGTTTTATAGTAGATGGCACGGGTCTCCTCTTTCCTGCAATTTAACAGGCTTATTATGAGTTTTTCTGAGAACCCCTTGTCCCTTAGGATTTTCTCTTCAGAAGCCAGGCTGCCAGTTGCCACCGATCTACCCTGGGACAGCATACCTTCCCTGCATCAACAGATCCTCCCGATCGGGTAAGAACCACGGGGGTTCCGCCGCTAGACTGCTTAGGAGTGAAAACCAAGGCCTCCTGGGCCAATGGGGAGCTACTAGGATGAGAGTTGTGTTCTCTTCCCGAAACTTTAAGAAAACTTCAAGCATCGGTCCATAGCCAAGACCTCAAGGAA
>BLSH010204769.1:51667-68777 GCA_018402905.1 Glandirana rugosa
GGGCCCCTGCTTTTACTGCACACTTTGGGAGATTTGTCACCAACAGCCTTTGTGGAGGTGTTCTGGAGAATTCCACCCGGTAACCCCTTCGAACTATCCCCAGTATGAATGGGTTGGTGGATATCTCCTCCCACTGTGGGAGGAAGGCTCCCAATCTTCCCCCCACCGTGATGCCCCCGTCACTGCGTTTTTCGGGGCTGTTCAGGAGGGCGAAAAATCACCCCACCCTGACCTTTGCCCCTTTTCCAGGGTCTTTTCTTTTCCCCCGACTGGGGAGTTCCTGCCTTCTTTTGGGAACTAAACCGTTTCCTCTGAGTCTCCCCTGCTTTCCTTTTTGCCGGAAAGGCCTTTTTTCTGTTGGCCGTTCGGTCCAAGATGGTTTCCAAGTCAGGCCCGAACAGGAGATCTCCTGAAAAAGGGATCCCACGAAGTTTGGCTTTTGACGCAATGTCTCCCTGCCACGTTTTCAGCCATAAGGCCCTCCTGGCTGAATTGGTCAGTGCTGAGGTTCGTGCAGACATACGCACAGCCTCTGCTGAAGTGTCTGCAATGTACGCGATCCCCTTCTGCAGCATAGGAAAGGACTTTAAGATTGTTACCTTCGGAGTGCTCGCCTCTATGTGGGCCTTTATTTGTGTTAGCCAGTGCTCCATGTTACGCGCTACCACAGTAGTTGCCATGGAGGGTTTAAGATTGGTGAGTGAAGAATCCCACACCTTCTTTAACAGGCCTTCCGTCCGTTTATCCATGGGATCCGACAGGGTCCCCATATCCTCAAAGGCTAAGTCTGTACGCTTTGAGACTTGTGAAAACGCTGCGTCCAGCTTCGGGGTTTTGTTCCAAACCAGCGTCTCCTCATCTGCGAAAGGGAAGCGTATTTTCAGAGAAAGGAAAAAGAAAGGTTTCCTCTCTAGATCCTTCCATTCTTTCCTGATGGTCTCTACCGGTGCGTCATGGAAAGACCTTCCTTTTTGGCTCGCTAAGACCCTCGTACATTTGGTCATGGAGTGACAGCATCCTCCTTTCCTTCTGGATCCCCAGGTAGTGTGAATGACTCCCAGGAGTTCACCCACCTCCTCTAGAGAGAGCTTGTACCTGGAACGTGAGAACTCACCATCCCCACTCTCCTCTTCTGACTCCTGCTGTGAGCCAGAGCTGGCACTGTCAGGCTCCTCTGGTACACCCTTGGAATCCCCCGGTTCAACCCCACCCCCGGAAGCATCTGCCGGGACAGACGAGACCCCCTGCTGTGTTGGTGTCGGGGCCCCTGGAACCATAGGCAACTGTAAACTAGAAAACAAAGCCTGAAAGGATTGGAAGGTGCTGGAGAGTTCCTTGACGGACGCCGCCTGCTCCCCTTCTTGTTCCCTCACTAACGCCTCAATGCACTCTTTACACAGTGCTTTTGACCAGGCCTCTCCCAGAGCATTCCTACAAGATGGGCATTTCCTCCTAGAGCCATGCTCCTTCTCTTTGGGAGGACGGTTCTTGTCTGAGGACTTGCCCTGCAAAACAAAAAGCCGAGGGGCACAGAGGTCAGCTAAGCACCTTCCATTCGGAACCACCTGTGACACCACACACAGACACTAGGGGGTAGTGGGAGAGTGCCCAACCTAGGGAACCAACAACCACCAGGGTCCTAGGTTCGCCCCCTCCCCCCCATATAAGCGGGGAGAGGAACCCTTATGGAGCTTACAGGGTATCTTCAAAGGACAGGACAAAACCACCCCTGAGTTCCTCCTTACCTTTGAGTGGCTGGGGCTTGGCTCCCCTGACAGAGTCTGTGAAGCCTCTGCCTCCGACATCATGCTGAGCCTGTTGCGCGGTCTCTGCTGTTCACCACAGCCTGCAGCGTTCCTAGCATACCAGCCTGACGCTGTGGGTTTCCTTTTCCGAAGTCGCGAACGAACGGAAGTGCCCGCCCCTTCCGCCAGAACGAACGTCACCCGCCCTTCGACCCGGCAAGCTCCATGCCGACTGGAAAAACCTCCAGGAGGGGGGACGGACACCCCGTTGTGCCCTCTCCAGGCACTGCACCAAAGGTACCCACCCTGAAACTGTACCCCCTCACCAGAGGCCGTTCCAGGCGCGAAATAGCGCCGCCTGCGGGGCACCCCAGTCCCCTCTGCAGCCTAGCATTCTTTGCTGACACCGCAGCCTGCCCAGGGATGAAAGCCTTGCTTCCCTCCTCAGGACACAGACCGGCCCAGCCTCACCAGCTGTAAGGCCCTTCGGTTCCTGGCGATGTCTCCCCACCGGAGGAAACACCAAAACTGAAGGGCCGATGGGGCGGTGAGATTAAAAACCTGTGTGAAGGGGCGGTGTTTCCTGAGGAAGGAGGAGCCAAGGTCTCCCAAAGGTGCCTGTCCTGAAAGACAATAGGGGAAAATTGTTTTTAAATTCTACCTAAAATATGCTGATCGTGACCTTTTACCCTGACCTTGACCCTAACACAAACTCTGGCAACCTTGATCTTTTTATTTTTTTCTTTATTTTTTAATTCATTTATTTATTTATTTTGTATTCTTTATTTTTAATTCTTATTCATTTATTTATTTTTTACTCAGTTTGGTTTGTTTACAATTCCTCTCCTACAAAAATAAGAAGATACAATGTATCTTTCCCTTCATTTAGAAGAGGAAGGTAACCCAGGGGAGGGCTCACATTGACTTATCACTGTGATAGCCAATCAGAGGTTATCACAGCAATCAGGTGACCCGGAACCAACAGTCCTGGGTCCCGATCATTAGTACGAGACCCGGGGCTCTTGGTGAGAACCCAGTCTCTGTGCCGGGAGCGCGCTGTGCAGCGAGCTCCCAGCACAAAGGGAGGTGGTCATGTATGCCATTGCAGCCCCATGGAAAAAGCCTAGTCCAATGAGGCTGTATATATGTGTGCAGTCAGCTCAATGGGGTTAAAGAAGGGCTGAGGACTTTTTCCATTAAGTTTATTTGGAGGACTCAACTTTGGGGACCTGCAGAGAGGATAATGGATGAGTTTTGCAGTCATCCTAAGTTTGTGTTGAACATGCAAAATATGCATGTTGGGCCTGGAAGAGTGGAGATGGAGGTTGTGATGTAAAGCAATGTTTGTTGTGCTTCTGGCAAAAACATTAAAAGGCTGAATGTGGGGATACTTTTTATTTCTGGAGAAGGACCTCCGGCCAGGAATGTGAGTGACTCAAAATAATGGAGTTTCTCCCTTTTACACGTGTATGTGTACCCTAACTCATTCCTAGCAGATGATGGGAGGGTCCCCTGGACAGCATAGTCATTGCTGGTAACAAATCAGAAGCCTGCTTACAAGAAGATTCACCTTCACTATTTGTACAGGTGTCCATTGTCTTGAAAGTAAATGGAAATGAAAAATGTTTGCATTGTCACTAAAACAGGAGGTTGGAGGAAATATTTTTGCTTTGTGGTGATTATCACATAATTATCAAAAACAGTCATTCTCAGCCCTTCTACCATGGAGAAGCCCTTGAAATGAACTTTAGGTCTTAGGGCACCCAAGCTAATAATTATATATCTTTCAAACCTTATAGATATTTTTTTAACACCCACTGATCAGTGATATTTACCACTTGATGCCCCCCCCCCCCGCCACTTTCTGATCATTCCTGGGCTTACCTGACCCATCAGTCTGGGCGTGGAGACAAGTGAGACCAAAATGGAGGACTGGAGCGATGTCTGACATTCCTTCCAGTTCCCGAGCCATAGTAAGCTATTTTTTTTTAAGTAAAAGTTCAAAAAATTTTTTTTTCCTTTTGCTTCCGCCGTGATCTCAGAAAAGAAGACACAGGGGCCTGATGTGCCCACCATCCCCACCCAATGTGCCCGTCTGATGTGCCCACCATCCCCACCCGATGTGCCCGTCTGATGTGCCCGCCATCCCCGCCCGATGTACCCGCCATCCCTGCCTGATGTGCCCGCCAACCCCGCCCGATGTGCTTGTCATCCCCGCCCGATGTGCCTGTCATCCCCGCCTGATGTGCCCGCCAACCCCGCCCGATGTGCCTGTCATCCCCGCCTGATGTGCCCGCCATCCCTGCCTGATGTTCCCACCAACCCCGCCCGATGTGCCCACCTGATTTGTTCACCACTCCCCTGATGTGCCCACAATCCCCACCTAATGTGTCTTCCACCGATGGGGTAAGTGACAGCAGGCAGCAAAGGGGGGGGATTGAGGAGGTTTTATGGTGCCGTGGGGGAGGGTTGTTTGCTGGCCCCCCTCCCCCCCAAAAAAAAACACCGGCCGCCACTGCCGGTGGAAAAAAGGAGCTTCTAGTCCTCTGCTGCTTTGTCACATGTTCAAAATAAAGAACAGCCTTTGGAATACTGAGTAAAAATAAATAATAAATTGTCATACAAATATATATTTGAAATCAAATCTTTATTACTTTTTGGGATTTACATGGTGTGGGCGGATTTGTGCCAGTCACAGACTGTGTCAGGCCCCTCCAGTCTGTGTTTTAGAAAAAGAGGGAGGTGAAGCCTCTGTTGATCTACATGTACTATCCTGCCCTCATTGTGTTTAGCTGGTTAGTGGGCACGAAGAAGGAGGTAGGGAGTGGGCTGTCATTTACCACTGTGTATACGCCTACTTGTGTGACTCTACAGTCACATGGGCTGCTCAGATGTGATAGAGAGGAATGCTCAGCATAGAAACTCACTAAAAACTGAGCATGTGCAGAGCTGCCAACACTGATCTGCAAAATACCAAAATGAATTGGGGACATGGACAGAAGAGGGAGATGCAGAGCAGCAGGATTAACCAGTTTTTTATAGTGATTGAGTGAGTATGAACAGCATGCAATAACACGGTTTACTGATATTTTTTATGATGTAGGTTTACTGACACTTTGGGTTTGATTTACTAAAGCTGGAGTGTGCAGAATCTGGTGCAGCTGTGCATGGTAGCCAATCAGCTTCTAACCTCAGCTGTTCAATTCAGCTTTGACAATAAAACCTGAAAGCTGATTGGCTTTTATGCAGAGCTGCCCTAGATTTTGCACTCTCTAGCTTTAGTAAATCAACCCCTTTGACCTGTAACTGTATTATGTTTCAACTCCCGGGTGGACAGATCCCATCCCAGACCTCTATTCCTCTCTTTTTCCCTTTTTCAGCTTTCTCCTTTCAAATCTTCCCTTCTCAAGGCAATCCAAAATAGCGTACTCCAATAATTTTAGTAGGATACGTTCCTGTGTCACTACCATTGTAATGTGTTTCTTTTTTCAGTGTGAGTTCTGCTGGCTCCTATCTCAGACAGAAGTCCCTCATTATTGTCCTTGGACTGTCTCTCCACATCTTATTGCACCTTACATGAATTTGTACGCCTTTGTACCACTCTTTCTTGAAAAATGTATAATATACTTTGAACAATAATGTATGTGTCTTATTTTCTGTACCAGTGGCAAAAAAGAGCATGCAGAAATAAGAGTGTCCAAAAAAACTCAGAAGGCTTTAAGTCTATTCTCGCTTTGGATCAGTGACTCCAAAAACCAAAATGGCAGCAAGAAATCCAGGAAACTAGCAGTTTTAATGAAGAGGCACCTACAGGTTTGAAATGTAACTCACCCAGCTGAGCGTAGAGCTCTCCGGTCTCAAAGCCGTTCAGTGTGGAGCATCCTCTGTTGTCCACAATGGTGATGGTTGGGGTTAGTGGGTAAGATTTCCTCTCCATGGTGAGCCCACCTTGTGCTTCCCCAGACTGGGCGACCACAGTGAATGGCTGCTTCCTGTCCTGAAGCACATGTACACAAGAGTTAATAAGGGAGGATTTGCCATGTCCAAGGTAGCCACACAGCTGGAGAAGGATTCGGTTGTAGCCTTGGTTGCCCTCCGGGTAGTCATTGAGACTGTAGGAGATGATGTAGTTTTTCAGCGCATCAGTTTTGCTCTTTGATTTTGTTTTCGGGACGGAAGAACTAGGCTTCACACTGGAACAAATATGGAGAATTGTTACTAAGATGAAACTGAAAAAAACTTCGCCCAGACGAATGAATCTCCGCCCAGGCTATGGTGGGGTAGTGTGGAGGTGACTAAAAGCGCAACATACCCTAAGGACTGAGGGGCTAAGATAATAGAATTAGAATGTTCAGTGACTTCATTGCACTAAAATACATGTTTGTTAAACCCAAGAAGAAAAATTTCATTAATTAATGGCACCCCCATGTATCTGCAAAAGGGCAGCGCATTTCTGTGTGTGCTGGAAAGGTGCTAAGTGTGAACATAGCCTTCAAGTGGTTCTAAAGTCAGAGAGTTTTTTACCTTAACCACTTGTCGACCAGACCATAGCCGAATGATGGCTACAGCAGGGTCGGATAATTCTGGGAGGGTGTACAATGATGTCCTCCCAGAATTGGGCACGCACATGGGACTGTCCATGTTCACCGGTTTCACGGGACCTGCCGCATCACAGATCGCAGTAAAGGGCCAATGACAGCGGCCCTTTACCACGTGATTGCTCCATCCAATGATGAGGCGATCAGAATGTAAACAAGCCACGGTCATCCAGGGGTTCAACTCTCTCCTCTCCTCACACTCATACAGCGTGTGTGGAGAGGAGAGAGATTGTGTGCCCAACTGTAAGTTTTCTCAATTTTTACTGTGCCCAGCAGTGCCAAACAGTGCTACATCTGTACCCTACTGTCACATCTGTGCCACCTGTGCCACTACAGTGCCATCAGTGCCTCTACAGAGCCAAATCAGTTCCACAAGTGCCACTACAGTGCTCATCTGTGCCCATCAGTGCCACTTGTGCCCATAAGTGCCACTACAGTGCTCACCTGTGACATTAATGCCACTACAGTGCCCACCACTGCCACATCAGTGCCACCTGTGTCCATCAATGCCACCTGTGCCCATCAGTGCCACTACAGTGCTCATCTGTGCCATCAGTGCCACTACAGTTCCCAATAGTACACACAAGTGCCCATAAGTTTTCCATACACAATTTTAGTATTGTGTATACGGGACTTAAGTGTCTCATGAAATGAGATAGACCCGTCAGTACATCGGGTGTGATCAAATTTCAGTGATTGACACCATAGCTTGTATTCTCTATAACCTTCTCACAGACCAAATAATATACACTGATTTGGGTTATTTTTACCAAAGATAGGTAGCGGTATAACTTTTGGTCAAAATTTATGAAGAAAAATTACTAATTTGCTAAATTTTATTGCAGAAACAAAGAAAAATGATTTTTTTTACAAAATTTTCGGTCTTTTTTCATTTATAGCGCAAAAAATAAAAAAACTCAGTGGTGATTAAAGTGGTTCTAAACCCTTTACAACTACTTTAACCTACAGCTAAGCCTATAATAAGGCTTAACTGTAGGTACTTAGAATATCTCCTAAACTTGTGTAGCCAGGAGTCCAAAAGTGCTCCTTTAACATAGAGACATTATTGCCTACTGTATGTATGCTGTGAAGTTTCCCCCTAGTGTTGAGATTGTTAAATGTAATGGTCATGTGAGAAAGGCTGCCTTGTGGGATTTGTAGTGTCACAGAGGAAACTTGTCATCGGACTCTGCAAAGGAAGGACTCCATTTCCCAGTGTGCACTGCTGCAGTAAAGGCTATTGGGAGGAACAATGCTTTGTGGGGGAAACTATTTAAGTGGAGGGAGGAGTTAGCTCCAGTCTCTTGGGACAGCATGATCGATCAAGGGAGACCTGTGTGCCTTGTCAGCCAGAATGCGGCCTACATATAGCTATACAGGTGGCTGAATTTATACAGTGACCCAGCGCGCTGCAGTGATACTGAGTTCTGGTGATTGACCCGCGGGACCAGCGTATCAACACCTGAATCTGTTTCCAGAGTCAGCGGCAACAATGATCGATCGGTGAGAGCTGCAGGGAGAGCAGTGGAAGTAGTTTTCCCCCAAAGAGCAAGCGGTTATCATCAGTTCCCCCACTTTCAGCATCTTCTGAGCAGCCAGACCACTTTTGTGTTCCTCCACCAAGGTGGTGAGCAGGCGCAAGCCTATACATTATAATGCATATTTTGTCTGTATCATTCCATGACAGACAGGCCCAGGTCATACTGTGGATTACAATTGTCATTAGGTGCACAGACTTGCTGTTAAATAACAAATGATCTTTAAGTCAGTGATCTCCAAAAAGACCTTGTATTAATTCAGTGAGGTTTGCCATTTTTGTGCCGTCTCTAAAGGATTATTGGGCAAAGTAATTCAGGTACCTACTTCCTAATTAATCTTAGCCGGCAAGAAGATCTATTGAGTTTGCAGCAGGACTACTACCATTGCGGCTATTACTTCTTATATGACCTTATTCTCTTAAGGAACTCTCTGAATCAGAGCAGGGGAATTTACTTAGTCAAATTGTAATGGTGTTGGTTCATGTATGAGAATATAACTAAACTGCTATAGAGTTATATTAACCACTTCAGCCCCGGAAGGATTTGCCCCCTTCCTGACCAGAGCCCTTTTTGCGATTCGGCGCTGCGTCGCTTTAACTGACAATTGCGCGGTCGTGTGACGTTGCACCCAAACAAAATTTGCGTCCTTTTTTTCCCACAAATGGAGCTTTCTTTTGGTGGTATTTGATCACCTCTGCGTCATTTCTGATCGCTGCTATAAACAAAAGACGAGCGACAATTTTGCAAAAAAACACAAATTTCTTACTTTTTGCTAAAATACAAATCCAAAAAAATAAATATAAAAAACATTTTTTTTCATCGGTTTTGGCCGATTTACATTCTTCCTCATATTTGTGATAAAAAAAATCGCAATCGGCGTTCATTGATTGGTTTGCGCAAAAGTTGCCGCGTTTACGGATGATGAGAATTCATTGCTGGGGTTTTTATTTATTTTTTTTATTTTTTACTAGTAATGGCGGCAATCTGCGATTTTTAGCGGTACTGCGATATTGCAGCGGACATGTCGGACCATTTTGACACTTTTTTGGGACCATTGGCATTTATACAGCGATCAGTGCTATAAAAATGCACTGATTACTGTGTAAATGCCATTGGCAGTGAAGGGGTTAACCTGCAGGGGGCACTCTAAGGGTTAACTGTGTTCCCTGGGCGTGTTCTAACTGTGGGGGGACTGCCCTAGCAGGGGAAGGGAAGTGATCACAGCTTCCATGTAGAGGAAGGCTGTGATCACAGCCCTTCCCCCCTCACAGAACGGAGATCCGTGTTTACTTACACGGACCTCCGTTCTTTCACTCCGGGGGGGCATCGCGGGAGGCCGGCGGAGATCGAATCCGCCGCATTTGCTCCCTGGCCCTCCCCGGACACAGTGAGCATGCGGGCGCTCACTGTGCGCGATCTCGCAGCCGCCGTCAGATGACGGCATTTTGCGCAGGAGAGCCACTCTGTCGCCGTCAGATGCCGATCGGCGGTCGGCAAGTGGTTAAGATTGTATACATCCCATTGAGTGGTATCAATATACTCAGGAGGTATACCTATATATATCTATACTGATATCTGAATGTAGAAAACTCATCAATATATATTACTTTGACACATAAATTATCCTTATATTCTGTACCTTCTCTGACTGCAGGATATTTTATTAAGCTCAATTGGAAGATTGATGTTGTACATTGGATATAGTTGCTAAAGAAAGTTTAAGAGGAAGAGTGAATATTCTTATTCATTAATTCCTATTATCTAAATACAATATTGCTATCTAGTTTAGACTTTAAAATCCTTCATTGTGATTCTAAGGCCTCATACACACGGGCGTTTTGTTATGCCACGTTTTTGGGCGTTTTTTGCTGCTCTCCATGTTATTCAATGGCCCTCTAAAACGTTGACGTTTTTGAGCAGTAGAGGGCGTCGGCGTTAGTGAGCTGTAGCTAGAACGCGGGACCAGTGCGTTCTGAAGCTGCAGCGTCATGGCGTTTTTGACGCCGAGCCTGCAAAACGCTCATTAACGTTGCTTAACGTTGTATACACAGCGTTAAGCCTCGTCAGGCGTTCTATTCATAATCAATGGTTCCCTATGGGAGCCCATTGATTTGAATAGAAGCCGCACCAGAAGTCGGATCACGGTGATCCAACTTGCGGCGCGACTTGAGTGCTAGGTGTCTTAAAGGGGAACCCCACAAAAAATTTGCGTGGGGTTCCCCCCCCCCCCCAAGAGCATACCAGGCTCTTCGATCTGGTATGGATTTTAAGAGGAGCACCCACGCCGAAAAAAACGGCGTAGCGTCCCCCCCAAAATCCATACCAGATCCTTATCCGGGCACGCAGCCTGGCAGGCCAGGAAATGGGGTGGGGACGAGCGAGCACCCCCCTCCCCTCCTGGACCGTACCAGGCCGCATGCCCTCAACATGGGGAGTATGGGTGCTTTGGGGCAGGGGGGGCTCTGCGCCCCCCCACCCCAAAGCACCTTGTCCCCATGTTGATGGGGACAAGAGCCTCTTACCGACAGCCCTGGCCGTTGGTTGTCGGGGTCTGCGGGTGGGGGCTTATCGGAATCTGGAAGCCCCCTTTAATAAGGGGGCCCCCAGATGCCGGGCCCCCCACCCTATGTAAATGAGTATGGGATACATCATACCCCTACCCATTTACCTGGGGGAAAAAAAGTGTACAAAAAAACACTACACAGCTTTTTAAAATATTTTATTAAATCCGCTCCGGCTTCATCTCCCCTCTCTTCTTTCTTTGGCTCTT
This sequence comes from Glandirana rugosa, assembly GCA_018402905.1. NCBI lineage: Eukaryota > Metazoa > Chordata > Amphibia > Anura > Ranidae > Glandirana > Glandirana rugosa. The sequence goes on from BLSH010204769.1 coordinate 62,319, forward strand.
TTGCGGGGTCTTCTGTCTTCTGAGGGGTCTTCTGCTCTTTTGCCGCTGTCTCCCCGGCTAGCTTCTCCCGCCGCTGCTTCTTCTTCTTCTCCTTCTTCTGGAGATGTTGACTCGTTGCTCTCTTCCACTCGAATGCCGGGTCCGTGCTGCGCGGTTGCCTTATATTGGCATGGGGCGGGGCCACACGATGACGTCATCATGAGCCCGACTCTCATGATGTCACATCCTTACACGGACCTCCTTACACGGACCTCCGTTCTTTCACTCCGGGGGGGGCATCGCGGGTGGCTGGCGGAGATCGAATCCTCCGCACCCGCTCCCTGGCCCTCCCCGGACACAGTGAGCGTGCGCGCGCTCACTGGGCGCGATCTCGCAGCCGCCCTCATATGACGGCGATTTGCGCTACAGAGCCACCTTGTCGCCGTCAGATGCCGATCGGCGGTCGGCAAGTGGTTAATATGGGTACAGTGTAGTATGACTGAGTAATTGTCATTCAAAACGTGATAGCGCTGAAAGCTGAAAATTGGTCTGGTTAAGAAGGGGGTTTAAGTGCCCGGTGGACAAGTGGTCAATGCCTTCAATGCATTAAAATAGAACTATAGGCAAAACTTTTTTCTTCATTTTGGATAGAGTAAGGGAGGGTTATAACCCCTGTTTGATTTTTTTCGCCATCCGTGTCCCATTGCAGAGATTTGCCGTCACTTCCTGACCCATAGCCAAACAGACACCACTCCCCCCATACAGCTCTTGTAATAACTATAAATGAATGGACAGCCCCACATTATCATCATCATGTCTTGCAGGCCCACAGAAAAGTAGATGTTGCTGTGCAGCTATAATGAGGTGTGACAGAGCATGTTTGCTATATCTTTCAGGTGATGGGTGTGTTATACAGCCAGAGCACGTGGAGGAGGTGCTGACGTGGCTAACTAAGCTTTCATCATCCTCCTCCTTTGTCAGCCATGTATAGGCCAACTTGCTTTCCACTACAGCTGCCAAGCTAAAATAGAGATTACGCCTTAGATGGTAAAAATGTCCCAATCTATCACATGACCACTTCCATAATAAATATAGCCTCCCATTTCATAATTTAAATATGTGTATAACATAGGTGTGAGCAGCCTATTGCATTAGGGTGTGCACCCCTACAGCTCAAACACACACACACACGAGTGCACGTGTGTATAATAAATATACAGGGTGGGCCATTTATATGGATACACCTTAATAAAATGGGAATGGTCCTGTTTGTGGCACATTAGTATGTGTGAGGGGGGAAACTTTTCAAGATGGGTGGTGACCATGGCGGCCATTTTGAAGTCGGCCATTTTGAATCCAACTTTTGTTTTTTTCAATAGGAAGAGGGTCATGTGACACATCAAACTTATTGGGAATTTCACAAGAAAAACAATGGTGTGCTTGGTTTTAACGTAACTTTATTCTTTCATGAGTTATTTACAAGTTTCTGACCACTTATAAAATGTGTTCAATGTGCGGCCCATTGTGTTGGATTGTCAATGCAACCCTCTTCTCCCACTCTTCACACACTGATAGCAACACCGCAGGAGAAATGCTAGCACAGCCTTCCAGTATCCGTAGTTTCAGGTGCTGCACATCTCGTATCTTCACAGCATAGACAATTGCCTTCAGATGACCCCAAAGATAAAAGTCTAAGGGGGTCAGATCGGGAGACCTTGGGGGCCATTCAACTGGCCCACGACGACCAATCCACTTTCCAGGAAACTGTTCATCTAGGAATGCTCGGACCTGACACCCATAATGTGGTGACTTCAAAATGGCCGCCATGGTCACCACCCATCTTGAAAAGTTTCCCCCCTCACATATACTAATGTGCCACAAACAGGAAGTTAATATCACCAACCATTCCCATTTTATTAAGGTGTATCCATATAAATGGCCCACCCTGTATAATTATTAACGTAGCGGGCACAGAATCATCAAGAGGAGTCACATGTTTTTGTTTGATATCTCTAGGATATTATTGATGGACGTGTGTGGATAATGACCTTTTGACTACACTGTTTACTACACTATTTTTTTTCACTTATATATATTTTTAATTTCATTTTCATTAATGTATTTATTTTTAGTTTCATCTTCATGATTTTGCAATTTATTTGGGACTAGTGTCACATTTTGCATAGTTGCAGTTGTATTATTTATTTCATGCACTTCACTATCCATTTCAGTTTTTCTCTATCTGAGCATATGGATTTGCCATCTTATTCACATGTTTTTGGATTTTAGCATATGGATTTGAAAGTTTGATATGTATACAGTATAACTGTGCTTCACTTGTGCTGCATGCAGTGTTGAATTCCCCCACCGGGTGTGCTCTCACCTGGAGAAATGGATGATATATATAAAAATGATCAAACAGAGATTGTGTCCCTCCCAGGGGACCAAAAGGATGGATCTTGTGGTTCACTCTTTAAGATGGGTTTCCTCTTCTCACCAAACATTCCAATCAGTCATATACATGATAATCTAAAATCGCCAAGAGTGGTATATGCTTCCATAAAGGGCACCCCCCACCCCCCCATCCATGTGTCTGGCCCCCTGATCTACATATCAGGGCACCGGACTATGGATTCCAATGGGGGGGGGGGGTGTTTTTTTTTAAGCACGTGATTAGAGCCAGAGGCTCTAATAGGCTTCAAAATAGGGTGGGCTCGGGATGCCTGCACCCCGTGAGAGGAGGAGAGGACACCACAGCCCACCAGCCTCAGGTAGGTGCCTGACCGCCTGCAAGCTGGGGGGGGGGGGGTTGTCAGCGCAGCGTCTCGCCGCCGGCCTCCCGAAGGGGGGGGGGGTGTCGGTATCAGCCTTAGGGGGATTCAGCAGGCTATTTCAGGCAATATCACATGCATCGAGACTGTGTTAAGTGTAAGCAAATCACAAAAGAATTAGGTTTATCATGTAGCACCCCTGTCTTAAACAGGGCTGCTAATATATTTAGCTGTGCTAGATGGTAGCTAGCCTGGCTAATTTATAGTCTATTGCAGGAATATGCAATTAGCGGACCTCCAGATGTTGCAGAACTACAAGTCCCATGAGGCATAGCAAGATTCTGAAAGTCACAAGCATGACACCCAGAGGCAGAGGCATGATGGGACTTGTATTTTGCAACAGCTGGAGGTCCGCTAATTGCATATCGCTGGTCTATTGGATCAAATGGGTTTCTCCTAAGCCTGGTGTTAACTGTGATTTCTCCCTTTTGTCAATAGGTGGCATAACTAGAACCTTCAGGGCCCTGGTGCAAAAAATTATGAAGGGCTCCCCTGACCCCTGGCCAGGGCCCTTCCCTCTTCCCACTGATCCTGGGGCCCTTTACTCCCATTGCGGGTCCCTTTATTACGGTACCGCAGTGGGACCCTTTCACAAGTTCTGCAGCGGGGCCCCCTTTCTGCCATCTTCGGGCCTCCCCATGGTGGTGAAATGCCAGGGCCTGGTCCCAATTGCAACCTTTGCAATCCTGATAGTTCCCTCACTGGTGTCAGATCGAGATCTACCTGGACAACACTGAAGAGATCAAAGATCACTGGGGTGCAGCGCCCCCCCCCCTTTTTTTTGGAAGAAATTTTGCAGCAAGCCCCAATAAAAGACAGCATGAAGAAAACCAAGAAAAAAATGGCTAAAACTAATGTCACTTTAAAAATATACACTCAGCCTACCTTAAAAGATAGCTTCAGTGAGAAACTGTGCAGTTACTTTCAGTAGTATGTAGGGCAGTGTACAGAGGTCAGCAATATGTAGGGCTGGTTGTCAGCAGGGTTAGGTGTCAGGATGGCTGGGTGTCATAAGGCTGGGTGTCAGAGTGGCAGGGTGTCAGGATGGACGGGTGTCAGCAGAGGTGGGTGTCAGGATGGATGGGTGTCGGGATGGATGGCTGTCAGCAGGGCTGGGTGTCAGGATGGACGGGGGTGTCGGCAGAGCTGGGTGTCAGGATGGATGGGTGTCGGGATGGATGGTTGTCAGCAGGGCTGGGTGTCAGGATGGACGGGTGTCGGGATGGATGGCTGTCAGCAGGGCTGGGTGTCAGGATGGATGGGTGTCGGCAGAGCTGGGTGTCAGGATGGATGGGTGTCGGCAGAGCTGGGTGTCGGGATGGATGGCTGTCGGCAGAGCTGGGTGTCAGGATGGATGGGTGTCGGGATGTATGGCTGTCGGCAGAGCTGGGTGTCAGGATGGATGGGTGTCGGGATGGATGGTTGTCAGCAGGGCTGGGTGTCAGGATGGACGGGTGTCAGCAGAGGTGGGTGTCAGGATGGATGGGTGTCGGGATGTATGGCTGTCGGCAGAGCTGGGTGTCAGGATGGATGGCTGTCAGCAGGGCTGGGTGTCAGGATGGCTGGATGTCAGGATGGCTGGATGTCAGGATGGATGGGTGTCAGGATGGCTGGGTGTCAGGATGGCTGGGTGTCAGGATGGCTGGGTGTCAGGATGGATGGGTGTCAGGATGGCTGGGTGTCAGGATGGCTGGGTGTCAGGATGGATGGGTGTCAGGATGGGTGGATGTCAGGATCGATGGGTATCAGCAGGGCACAGAAGTTGTTTTTAATGCAGAGTGGCGCAAAGAAGGTGCAGTATGAAATCCACATGCCATGCCACCAATCCTCTCTCACCTGTGCCTCTATCATCAACAAAACAGGTGGATGGGAGAGGCGGGCCGGAGGGAGTGACTGCGGAAAATCAAAGGCTCATGCGTGTTCGGAGAAGAGCAGAAGCCTGCCCGAGCGATTCCAGAGGCTTTCCCCGCCCCGCAGCCGCACGTATGCAAGGGGCGGGGGCTTCCTCTGTAAATCTGTGATCAGGTGAGCGTGCACCTGCGCTGCTGTGACAGAAGACTGGGTCGGGACTGGAACCTGTACGTGAGCTACCCGTCACCTGTCAGCGATCAACGGGTATCTTGCGATCGATGGATTTCCGACCCCTGATATAGAGGAACCAATCTCCTCCATTAGGAGGAAAATGAAGGAGATTGGTTCCTTTAAATGCCGCCCCCGCCATCCCTCCTATCCAGGTGTACAAGGGAGGCACACGGGGCCCCCTGGACCATGGGGCCCGGTTGCAATTGCAACCCCTGTAGTTACGCCCCTGGGTGGCCCTGTCACCTTTGGTATCAGTGTGATGAATGGCAGAGAATACAGATTATGAGTGTGTGTGCTTCTCCCAGCCAATCAGCAGGAGTTTCTTTGGCCGCCAAGGATGCTGTGAGAAGGTATTTATTCGGAGGAGGTCAGATGATCTGGGTTCTTTTCATCCGAACTGCGGTCTGAGTGGTGCGTGAGCAGTAGGGTTGCCACATCATCCCTTTAATCCAGGACACATAAATTACACAGGTTGTTCTGAGGCTAATTTAATGCAGATGAGGCACTAAGTGAGTTTAATTACCACCTTAATCAGCCACAGAACAACCTGTGTAATTCATGTGTGTCCTGGATTAACCGCTTGCCGACCGCCGATCGGCAATTGACGGCGTCAAGCTGGCTCTCCTGCGCAAATCGCCGTCATATGACGGCGGCTGCGAGATCAAGCCTAGTGAGCGCACGCGCGCCGCCGGAGGCGCGCCCGCGCGCTCACTGTGTTCGGGGAGGGCCAGGGAGTGGGTGTGGCGGAGTCGATCTCCGCCAGCCACCTGTGATGCCCCCCCCAGAGCGAAAGAACGGAGGTCCATGTATGTAAACACGGACCTCTGTTCTGTGAGGGGGGAAGGGCTGTGATCACTTCCCTTCCCCAGCTAGGGCAGCCCCCATACAGTTAGAACACGCCCAGGGAACACAGTTAACCCTTAGAGCGCCCCTTGCAGGTGAACCCCTTCACTGCCAATGGCATTTACACAGTAATCAGTGCATTTTTATAGCACTGATCACTGTATAAATGCCAATGGGCCCAAAAAAGTGTCAAAATGTTCCGACATGTCCGCTGAAATATCGCAGTACCGCAAAAAATCGCAGATCGCCGCCATTACTAGTAAAAAATAAAAAAATAATAAAAACCCCGTAAAAACCCCAAAAATAATAAAAAAATAAAAAATGATCATTACCGCCGCTAGACGCTAAAAAACGCCATGACGCTATAAAGTCGCCTGTACAGCCTTGTAAAACTGTGAAAAAACCCGGGTAACCGTAAATATGTCACTAGTCACGATATTTTTACGTGACTAATGACACATTTACGGTAACCGTCACTTCCCCAAGTGGACGTTCCCCGCGAGATTCCCAATTGACACAAGGGACCCGCACAAGATTGACATACCCCCGACGGGATCGACCCCTTCCCTTCACTAGTGTCGGGAAGGGGGGAGTGTCTTGTCTCCAGGCACAAATGTATGTACCTGGAGGCAAGAAAGCGAGACCCCCCCCGTAGTGTCCACCGACCGCCTCTAGCTGAGGCGGTGTGGGTGAGGGACCGGGAGGGGCTTGTGTCACTCGCGCG
>BLSH010204845.1:0-13770 GCA_018402905.1 Glandirana rugosa
TTTTATATTTTTTTTTTGGATTTGAATTTTAGCAAAAAGTAAGAAATTTGGGCTTTTTTGCAAAATGGTCGCTCTTCTTTTGTTTATAGCGGCGATAAGAAATGACGCAGTGGCGATCAAATACCACCAAAAGAAAGCTCTATTTGTGGGGAAAAAAGGACGCAAATTTTGTTTGGGTACAACGCCGCACGACCGCAATTGTCAGTTAAAGCGACGCAGCGCCGAATCGCAAAAAGTGCTCCGGTCCTAAAGTGGGAAATTCTTCCGGGGCTGAAGTGGTTAAACAAACACTCTAAGCACTAGAACCACTATAGCTTAATGGAGTACAAATAGAGTGTATGGAATATGAGGGGTGGAGCGGGAGGATGTATCTGGGGGGGCACCAAAATGCACCTTCGCCTGTGTAGTCAAAAATCCTTGCACCGGCCCTGCATAGCTGATCACATGTGCAGCATTACGGCAGTTGTAGATTAAACAGAGGCCAAGATGGCGGCTTCCTTGGCTGAAAATGATAGGAGGGTTTACTAGCGCTTTAAGTGTTTCTGATAGAAGGGCCTGTATATGACAGTCAGCTGAGAACCAGTAGTGGGGATACCAGTAGTGGGGATACCAGTAGTGGGGATAGCAGTAGTGGGGATACCAGTAGTGGGGATACCAGTAGTGGGGATACCAGTAGTGGGGATATCAGTAGTGGGGATAGCAGTAGTGGGGATATCAGTAGTGGGGATACCAGTAGTGGGGATACCAGTAGTGGGGATACCAGTAGTGGGGATATCAGTAGTGGGGATAGCAGTAGTGGGGATACCAGTAGTGGGGATATCAGTAGTGGGGATAGCAGTAGTGGGGATATCAGTAGTGGGGATACCAGTAGTGGGGATACCAGTAGTGGGGATATCAGTAGTGGGGATAGCAGTAGTGGGGATACCAGTAGTGGGGATATCAGTAGTGGGGATATCAGTAGTGGGGATACCAGTAGTGGGGATACCAGTAGTGGGGATATCAGTAGTGGGGATAGCAGTAGTGGGGATAGCAGTAGTGGGGATATGCAGGCATGACAGCATCCAGATCAATGGAACGGCTGTCAAGCGTGTCTCGAGTTACAAGTTCCTAGGGACCCACATCTCAGAGGACCTGTCCTGGATTATAAACACCTCCAGCGTAGTTAAGAAGGCCCACCAGCGCCTCTTCTTCTTGAGGACACTGAAGAAGAATCGGCTGTCCTCGGATATTCTGATGAACTTCTATCGTGGTGCAATAGAAAGCATCCTGACCAACTGTGGCACAGTCTGGTATGGGAGCTGTTCTGTTGCAGAGCGCAAGGCACTACAGCGGGTGGTGAAAACTGCCCAGCGCATCACAGGGACTACCCTTCCAGCCATGGAGGACGTTCAGAGGAAACGCTGCCTGCGCCGAGCTCGTAACATCTACAAGGACTTCTCTCATCCTGCCCACAGACTGTTTTCTCTCTTGCCCTCCGGGAGGCGCTTCAGGTGCCTCAAAACTACGACTAATAGACTGAAGAACAGCTTTTTCCCCAGAGCTGTCTCTTTATTGAACTTTGCACCCCGCTGATCCCTCTGAACCCCCTCCCTCCCCAGATATCATTTACACCACTGTACATAAATTATGGGACTAATTCATCAACTGCTTATTTGCACACCTACAGTCAATAATGCACTTTATAAACATATTTATAAGTAATAACTTGCACTACCATCTCTTAATTTTTGCTAATGTACATATCCATTTACCAATATTATGCAAAACTGTATATCCTGCTTTTGTTACTATTGCACTTCTGGTTAGACCTAAACTGCATTTTGTTGCATTGTACTTGTACATGTGTAATGACAATAAAGTTGAATCTAATCGAATCTAATTAACAAACAAATTGAAAGTACATCTGCGTCTATCCCAGGTAGCTTCACAAACATTTGTTTTCTTGGTTTTCCATGTATTCTCTTGTACAAACGTCCAGCTTTACTGTGAATTTCACAACTCTCAGCCAGCAGTGGACATTGAGGAACGGTGTGGCCTGCTTGTCCACAGAGGAAACATTTCATGTGGAAGAGAGGCTCCTCATTGTCGGTTTTATCAGCAGATAGAGCTCTAGGCTGTCCACCCACTTCTTCGTTTTTAGCAACCGTCTCATTTTTGTGCTCAGCCAAAGAACTCTGCTTAGCTTTGCTCTTAGAAGGGCTTCTAAAAAGGATATCAGACTCGTGTTTCTTTACTTCAGTCATAGTTTCCATGAAAGTAAAGCTTCTCTCCAAACAACTCTTAGGACGGTGACATTGGGTGGTGTGGCAGCAGCCCCTTTATTATTTGAGCAGTCCTTAATGTGTCAGCATCTGTAGGAGAGACGAGCTTTTCATTGAGCAATCTCCCTAGAAGAACTTCTATCCTCCTCACAGAGACCTCCTCTCCCTCTTCCTGCCTTGTCTGTTTAATATCAGCCAGCATCTGCTCAGGGTCCCGCTCCATAAGCATCTGTCAAACATCGATATATTCCTGATCATTGATCCTCACACGAGTGTCCTTGTGGCCTCCAATGATAATGGATGCTGGGGGTCTTCATCTTTCCATGATGCTCTGCTTTTTCTTTTCCTCTGAGCAGGTCCATTCCTCTATCACTTGTTGTGCAAAATCTCCCCACACCTCAAAGTTTTCTTCCCCAGCAGGGACCGGCAGCCCTCCTGAAAAAGCCTTGACTTTGCTATAAGAATCCGCATGGAAATTCTGAGCAATGACTTCAGTGACTTTTAGCAGCAGATGCTCAATGTTTGTTTCCTGCTTAGCGGCTGTAGAAATCATCATTACAGTTTCTCCCGATGAAGCCGTTGTATTCAATGGTTCACCCTTTACAGGCAGGGCTGGTAACTGCCGCCTTACTGGAGGGAGATTACTGGAAATCCTACAGCACAACCAATTTCTTCAGCCCCTTTTGGAGAGATGCAGAAGGGCCCTTTAACTGGATGTGAATCCACCTGACGGAGACAGAGATAATGGGTATGCAGTCCATAACTCTCATCTTCCTCTCTTTTATCCACAAGAGCAGCAGACTGCAAGCTTTCAGTTGCTTCTAGCGCCCCCTGCAGTCTATGGGCGCCCACAGCGATGGCTACATAAGAAATAGCAAATGTCCTTTTAGGTGGCAGTCCCTCTTCCAGGGCCCACTGCCCCACAGCTTCTGTTACCAATGCCATGGTCGTTCCTTAACCACTTCCCGACCGCCGGATGTCATATGACGCCCTTGGGTTTGAGTGGTGATATCTGCTGCAGGCACCATTCAGATATCGTTTTTTGCAGCCAGCGATTCTGAAAAAGATAAAAGTGGTCTTAGCGGTAGATTCGCCGCAAGATCGCTTTTATCAGCGGCAGGAGAGAAGCCCCCCTCCCACCGCTTTCCGGTCATCTCTGCCGCTTACCGGAGATGATCCGATCCACCCCCCCAGTGACCGAAAGCCCAACGGTCTTAAAAGGGACCATTTTTTTTTTGGGCTGTCATTTTTTTCAGATTTTTTTTTTTTGCATTTTACTGTAAATATGAGATGTGGGGGAGGGGAGGTCTTTTTGACCCCCAGATCTCATATTTAAGAGGTCCTGTCATGCTTTTTTCTATCAAAAGGAATGTTTACATTTCTTGTAATAGGAATAAAAGTGATAATTTTTTTTTTTTAAAAAAATAACAGTGTAAAAATAAAAAGTAAAAAGCAAAAAAAAAAAAAATTAAATCGCTCTGTCCCGCCGAGCTCGCGCGCAGAAGCGAACGCATACGTAAGTCCAGCCCACATAAGAAAATGGTGTTCAAACCACACATGAGGTATCGCCTCAATCATTAGAGCAAGAGCAATAATTCTACCACTAGACCTCCTCTGTAAGGGTCCTTTCACACATACGGACCGTTCATTTCATCCCTTCAGTCACGTCAAAACGGATGAAGTATCCATCAGTTTTTCATCCGTTTTTCATCAGTGCTCATCAGTTTTTCATCAGTTTTTTCATCAGTTTACATCAGTTTTTCATCAGTTTTTCATCAGTTTTTTCATCCGTGGTCATCAGTTTTTCATCAGTTTTTTTTTACATTCACTACCAATGCAAAAACGGATGAAAAACTGACCGTTCGTCAGTTTACATCCGTTTTTCGTCCGATCCGTTTTTTTGACGGATGAAAAATAGGACTTTCATCCGTTCAAAAAAACGGATGCTGACGGAAGCGGGTGAAAACGGATGAAAATAGCTGATCATCAGTTGTCATCAGTTTTTCCATAGAGTTGCATTAATGTCCGTTTTTCATCCGTCAACGAATGGATGAAAAACGGACAAACGGTCCGTATGTGTGAAAGGGGCCTAATGCTAAACTGCGAACATGTAGAATTTTTTAAACATCGCCAATGGAGATTTTTAAGTTGCAAAGTTTGTCGCCGTTCCGTGAGCGGACGCAATTTTGAGGCATGACATGTTGGGTATCATTTTACTCGGCATAACATTATCTTTCACAATATGGAAAAAAATGGCCTAACTTTACTGTTTTCTTCCTTTTTAACTAAAAAAAACTGAATTTATTTAAAAAAAAAATCACGCTTGGAAGACCGCTGCACAAATACTGTGTGACATAAAGTTTTGCAATGACCGCCATTTTATTCTCTACGGTGTTAGAAAAAAATATATAATGTTTGGGGGTTCTAAGTAATTTTATAGCAAAGAAACCTGATTTTAACTGGTAAGCACCGAACCCAAAAAGCAGGCTTGGTCTTGAAGTGGTTAATGTCCTGATCCAAGGTATCTCAGCAGTGCCTCCAGATGTCGCTCTATTCTTTTCACTCTCTATGGATACTAAGGTAGGATGGGGTCACCTGTATTGTATTTAGGAGCAGAGTCTTTATAATCTGTCATCAGGACTCCATGTAACAAGCGCAGTGCCTCCACTCATTGGGGCTTGTGAATAGCAAGTGAAATCCCAATGGAGAAATGGATCTCCACATAGACAGTGATCCACACAGCATTGGATTTGGAAGTCCATGTATGGAAGAAATAACGTTCAGTGACCCATCCAACATAAGGGATTTCCAAACAGGAAGATGAAATCATTAGCAGTCTCTCTGTGTGTCTCAGGGAGGGGAAACTGCAGCAACCTTAAGCCTCGTACACGCGGGACGACGATCGTATACAACAGGTCGTACTCACAACCATTGTATGCGATATCGATCATTCGTATGCGCGATTTGAACAGTTGAATATACGACGGTCGTACAAGGAAGTTGTGTGAGCAGACTAGAAAACTTGGTCGTACCAACAAGCTTGCATACGACCGTTGTATCGTGTGTACAGAGCATTACAGGCTGTTCTCTCAGCAGGAATCCATTATCCTCCTTCTTCTCACATGTCAGTCCCTCTGCCCCTCTTACCCATAAAACCTTTGCCATCCTCTGCTCTTCTTCATGACCTCATCCTTGGTGAGAGCGAGAGCATAGCAGCCATATTGGAAAAGGGCAAACAAACACCACATAACAGGAGTATACACTTGGCAAATGGGCAAACAAATGATCACATCACTACATAATATTGCACTGATATTAATGTCAGCTATACATTTCAGATGTCTCTCCTAGAATATCTGCAGTCTGTTACAGCTCCCTGAGATAGTGATCTCTCTTGTCAAAAATATCCAGCTGAAAGACTGTTGCACCCGGGAGTGTGTCAGGTGTGTCTGGGCACACCCAAATCACTATGTGCCGCAATCCTCCCTACTGCCCCCTTGTTTCCCCCCACCCCGCAGTGCTGCTGGATTCCCTCCTCTCCCCCTGATGGCTGAGTGGGATGTTTCAGGATGGATGGAAATGTACTAGACCCTTCCTTTTCTAAATGAACACAGTGAACACACTCGCTCACTGTGTCCATTCATAACTGATGTAAACTGTGTTTACTATGCTTCAGTTTGTGAATGAAGAGGAAGCCCCTCAGCACAGAGCGTTTCCCATTCATTCCCTGTCCAGTGACAGACAAAGGCATGTGTGATTGAGCTTTGGGGTGCACTCCCTAATGCAATAGACTGCATCTATATGTGAGGAAAATCCTCTTGCAATACCAGAAAGTGTCACTAGATGGCTCCACGCATAGAAAATTTTACTGTGACCGTCAAATTGTGTGACTGGGAACTGAAAGTGGAGACTCCTCAGTAGAGGAACATAACTTCATCATCAGAGGTTGTAAAGGAAATGTTCAGTGTGAAGTTGTGAGTGCTGAAACTTCTCAATAGAGAGATGGTGAAATATGAATCTTTTAGTGTATGTCGGTAGGAATCAGACCAAACATAAGATACTTCTAGACGTTATCCACAGTCCAAGAATGAAGTGGTGATGATGGAGAAGATATCTCTGCATTCAGCTATCATCTTGATGCTTTGATCTTTAGCGGTGAATGAAGACTTTCCATAGATAGGACCGTGTGATTACTCTACTTATTTTGGATGAGGGAGGTTTGGAGGGGGAAGCTGGTGGGGTCTGCAGAGGTGTGCCCCTTGGTAATGGGATCTTGTATTCCTGGTACCATTCTGGCAGATCAATTAATGGCAATCCAAGTTGGTCACAGAAGCCTTGTATGTCCCCAGGCGTTCTCAAGTAGTATTGCTTCCCTCGGTAGGTGGTATTAACCACTTCAATGCCAGGCACTTACCACCCTTCCCATCCAGACCAATTTTCAGCTTTCAGTGCTGTCACATTTTGAATGAGAATTGCGCGGTCGTGCGACGCTGCACTCAAACAAAGTTTTTATCATTTTGTTCTCATAACTAGAGCTTTATTTTGGTGGGATTTGATCACCTCTGGGCTTTTTATTTTTTGCGCTACAAATTAAAAAAGACTGAAAATTTTGAAAAGAAAGTTTTTCTTTGTTTCTGTCACAGAAACAAAGAAACGTGAAATAAGTACATTTTCTCCTTCACTGACAGGCACTGATGAGGCTACACTGATGGGCACTGATGAGGCAGTACAGATTGGCATTGAAGGGCACATATATGCACCACTGATGGGCACTGATAGGCGACACTGATAAGCAGCACTGATGGGCACTGATATGTGGCACTGATAGGCACTCATAGGCGGCATTGATGGGCACTCATAGGTGGCACTGATGGGGTCTGATAGGTGGCACTGGTATCCACTGATAGGTGGCACTGAGATATAGCACTGTTAGGGATGGCACTGGTAGGCATCACATATGGGTACAGTGCCATCCCTACAGTGCACTGTACACCCCTTACCTGGTGGTCTAGGGTGGGCTCCCCAGTGGTCCCTGGGTGGCCTCCAGGTCATCTCCCTGGTGGTTCCTGGGCAGCCTCCTGATGGTGTCCCTGGCTGGGCTCCCTGGTGGTCCTGGACGGGCTCCCTGGTGGTCCAGTGTGGTGATCCTATGGGGGGCTGCACTGATAAAAGTTCAGTGCAGACCCCCCTGACAGGAAAGCAGCCAATTGGTTCTCCTCTACTCACATCTGCAGACACGAGTAGAGGAAAAGCCGATAAAGGACTCTTCCTGTTTACACTGTGACCAGCCATGATTGGTCACGGTTGATCACTTGGTAAAGAGGTCCCAATGGAAGCACACAAATTGTCTGACCCTGCTCCAGTCTTGCTCCATCCAGTACCTGGTGATGCTGTTCTGCATCCACACCTGTTGTTTCTGCTGCCACCGGCTGCTCTCCACCCAGCCTGGTCTGGTGACTCATCAGCTGCACATCTCTACCATCAACAAGGAATTTCACTACCTCACTGAGCTCTCGTGGCCACTGTTGTAACTCCAGTGGCCCCTGAGCCAGGGTGGTAAGAGAGGTCTCCTTCTACACGTCAGGCTTTGTTGCAAGGTACATGACACCTCCGGCCTCTTCCAGAGGAGTAGTGGCAGATGACCAACCAATCGCAGGCTTGTGAATCGCGCACCTCTTGATCTCCTCCGGCTAGGATTGCCACATCATCCCTTTAATCCAGGACACACATTAATTACACAGGTTTTGTGGCTGATTAAGGTGGTAATTAACCACTTCCTTACTGGGCACTTAAACCCCCCTCCTGCCCAGACCAATTTTTGGCTTTCAGCGATGTTGCATTTTGAATGAGAATTGCGCGTTCATGCGACGTTGTACCCAAACTAAATTTATATCATTTTTTTCCCCACAAATAGAGGTTTTTTTGGTGGTATTTGATCACCTCCGCGTAAATTCTGATCGCTGCTATAAACAAACAAAGAGAGATGATTTTGAAAAAAAACAATATTTTTTCCTTTTTGCTATAATAAATATCCAAAAAAAAATTAAAAAATAAAAATGATTCATCAGTTTTGGCCGATATATATTCTTCTACATATTTTTGGTAAAAAATAATTGCAATCAGCGTATATTGATTGGTTTGCGCAAAAGTTACCGCGTCTACAAACTATGGGAATTGATTTATGGCATTTTTATAATTTTTTTTTTTTACTAGTAATGGCGGCGATCTGAGATTTTTATCGGGACTGCGATATTGGGGCGGTTATGTCGGACTTTTTTGACACTTTTTTGGTACCAATGACATTTATACAGCGATCAGAAATGTAAATGTCCACTGATTACTGTATAAATGTCATTGGCAGTGAAGGGGTTAACCAGCAGGGGGCAGTGAAGGGGTTAACAATGTTCCCTGGGTGTGTTCTAACTGTGGGGGGGGGCGGGGCTGGTTGGGACCTAACAGATCTAACTGATCCCAGTGACAGGGATCAGTAGATCTGTCATGTCCCCTGTCACAGAACGGGGAACCGCCGTGTTTACAACGGCGGTTCCAAGTTCTGCAGGTCTGACAGGGGATTGCGGGTCTTGGGCGGACCGCCAGACCCGCAGGTACGGCCACGCAGCGGGCGCGTGTGCGCGCCGCCGCCTGTGAGTGTGCGCCAGGAGCGCGCACATGGCCAGGACGTCCATGGACGTCCACCCGGCATTTCAGATCCGCGCTGGAGCCGTACTTTGGCTATAGCGCAGATCTGGACAGGTTAAACAAACTTGGTGCCTTATCTGCATTAAATTATCCTCAGAACAACCTGTGTAATTCCTATGTGTCCTGGATTAAAGGGATGATGTGGCAACCCTACCTCCGGCCGACTGGGAATCCTCTGTCCACTCAATGCACAGCCCTGATTTTACATTCATTGTGTTTGTGACCAGCGGCAGATCACTGAGTGTTCACCCTTCAGCCAAACCCCTATAGCTGCGGTGGGACTTCTGCATTCAGGACACAGCAGGCACAATCTCTCTACACCATTGATCATGCTGAGAGTGAATCCTCTTGGTGTTCCAACCGCACAATGGTGTCCACCTAGGCAGAGGCGGCTCTAGGCTTTGTGAGGCCTTAGGCAAAACTTAGACATGAGGCCCCACTGATGCCCTTCAGTTCCACAGCAGGCATTCCCAGATCCTCGTGTGATAGATGGGAGGGGTGCCATGCGCGGAGGCAACATCACTCCTCTTTAGCTGGTGGGCAGAACTCCAGGAGTCTTAGGTTCCGCACAGTGGAATTAAGATGTCCTGTCACCTGTAAAATAAAGTGCTGTAAATCAGATGTTCGGCACGCTTAAGTTACACGCGGCTCTTTAACACTGCCTGAGCACAGCAACGTTAAGGCCCCCTGCCCCTCAAAACTGGGGTAATGCACATAGGAGCCGATTGGAAATTTTGGGTTCCCTGTTCTGCGCCTCCCCTCCAAGAACACCCTCAGCCCCTCTGGCACACCTGGTTGATTGAGTCACTGCAGACACACAAAGCAACACCAGCATATAGTACCTTTCACCTTACTG
This sequence comes from Glandirana rugosa, assembly GCA_018402905.1. Lineage (NCBI taxonomy): Eukaryota > Metazoa > Chordata > Amphibia > Anura > Ranidae > Glandirana > Glandirana rugosa. The sequence continues at coordinate 9,817 of BLSH010204845.1, forward strand.
TAGGGTATAGGCAATAACGGATGACACCCCTGCTTAGTGGTAGATGCTATTTGATTATAATTAAGAACTTGCATAAATGACAAAGTGCAGCTCACTAAGTCGGGTAGAACTGCCCTCAGGTTATAAAGATAAACAAATATATCTATATAAGCAGCTCTATATCAATAGCAGAAAAATCAATATGAGAATAGGTAAATCAATATTTAGCAACCCAACTGTACTCTAAACGTGTGTCTAAAGCAGACTCCTGTTCTCAGGACCCACCAACAGGCCAGACTTTAAGTATTACCTTGGGGAGATGCAGACTAGAATACTGCAATCGCTGAGCAGCAAATTATATCACCTGTGATGTATTTCAGTTATCCTGCAAACCTGGCCTGTTAGTAGGTCCCGAGGACCGGAGTTGAGAACCACTGGTCTAAAGGATTAGCAATTACCTAGCGGTTTTTGAATGCACTCAAAGAAATGAGAGAAGGTGGGGTTCCCCTTTAAATGGAAAAAAACTGGGCCCTGCGCAGGGCTGGTGCAAGGATTTTTGTCTCCTTATCTTCGGTCCAAGAAGTGGCGTCACATAGGGGAGGGCTGGCAGCCATACGCTTGGGAGGGCAAGTCCAGTCAAGTGACCCATTGAACCACCGAATCAGCTCATCCATGCCCACCTGGTTTTTCAATGCAGCCTCACCAGTGCCCATCAATGCAGCCTGACCAGTGCCCATTAATGCAGCCTCATCAGTGCCCATCAATGGAGCCCCATCAGTGCCCATTAATGCAGCCTCAGCAGTGCCCATCAATGAAGCCTCACCAGTGCCCATAAATGCAGCCTCACCAGTGCCCATAAATGCAGCCTCACCAGTGCTCATCAATGCAGCCTCAGCAGTGCCACCAATGCAACCTCACCAGTGCCCATCAGTGCAGACTCACCAGTGCCCATCAGTGCAGCCTCACCAGTGCCCATCAATGCAGATTCACTAATGCCCATCAATGCAGCCTCACCAGAGCCCATCAATGCAGCCTCACCAGAGCCCATCAGTGCAGACTCACCAGTGCCCATCAGTGCAGCCTCACCAGTGCCCATCAATGCAGATTCTATAATGCCCATCAATGCAGCCTCATCAGAGCCCATCAATGCAGCCTCACCAGAGCCCATCAATGCAGCCTCACCTGTGCCCATAAATGCAGCCTCACCTGTGCCCATAAATGCAGCCTCACCTGTGCCCATAAATGCAGTCTCACCAGTGCCCATCCAATGCAGCCTGATCACTGGGGCATGGAAAATGGGGTGTATGGGGGTGGGAGTCACCTGCTGGTATCAGGGTCTCTCACCTGGTAGCTCATCTGGTCCTTGCACAATATGGTTAGCGCCCAGCCCCGCAGCCTCAACTCCAGTCACGTGTGCCCTGCCTCTACCTGCCCACAAGATTCCGGTCTCAGGGAGATGCAGTTTCCTTTGCGCTGCTTGGTAGCTTGAGCGCAGACTAAAACTCCCGGAATGCAACAGTGGCAGGCTGGGCCACCAGCCCAACTTCCTACAGAAGAAAAAAACAAAAATGACAGCGGTTGCTGGCTGTTTTCAACATAGGTTAGGGCGGCCTGGGGGGAAATTATCACTCTGCCCCCCTGGCCCAACCCACCCCTGACGTCATACATGACACTTCCCGGTCTGTGTACAGGAGGGTGGCTGAGTGAATGAAGTTCCGATGAGTTCCCGCCACCCTTCCCAGTCCCACCTGCAATGACAGCACCGGGCCCGCAGGTGGGACAGTGGTGCCCAGTAAATATGGTGAAGGGGGTGGCACATTGTGGCAGTGGTGGAAATCATAGGCAGCTTCACAGCCACTATAAGACTTCCACATAAAAGGAGACAGTCTGCTTTACTAAAGTACCCACACTCTTGGCTGCTATAGCTGTGTGTAAAAAACACATGCAGCACTGTAAAACTCCAATGTGAACCCAGCCTAAGCCTAGGTTCACATTGGAGCAATTTGGCATGCGATTTGACATGTCAAATCGCATGGCAAATTGGCAGCAATTGTCAGCAATGGCGCAGTCCGAATCAGTGTGATGCGGCATCAAGGAGATTCCTAAAAGTAGTTTCTATACTACTTTTGGCGACTTTGGGGTGCGATTTCTATTGTCATCTGTGTAGGAACCCGCACAGATGTCTCTGAAATCGCCCCTAAAGTCGGGACTGACATGAGGGAATGAAATTGTGCGACTTCAGCTGAAGTCATTTCATTCCCGCTGTCAGTATGAACCCAGGCTTAGTCCTAAATCTTCAATTCTAATCACTGGTGCGTGTTGCAGCTATGAATAGGGCCTGCAGGCAGGGGGGCAAAGAATAACAGGGTGGGCAGTTCCTATGGATGGCAGTAGATAATGGCTGACTGGCCCTCTCACCAGACTTGGGGATACAGCAATGATTCCTCTGATCAGCAGTTGGCTCATTCTGGGTTGGCTGTGGCGACTCCACTGGGTAGCACCCAGATCTGTATTCTGCCAATGACTCCATTTCTTTCTTCACCAGGGATGGTGCTAGGCTGTGTGTCTTTCCCTCTGGTGGTGCAGGGCAATGGGGTTCTTTCTCTCTGATGGAGTCCTAGCAGCACAATCCTCTCCCTGGAGTCCTGGGGACATTTTACCAAAATCTGAGCTCCTGGCTCTCTCTCCCTCCTATTGAGTTGGGCATGCTGGGGACAGCAGATTCTTCTCTTAGTGTTGGAATGTCCAGCCCCCAGGACTACATTTCCCACAATCCTCCTCTCTGCTTCTTTGTGATAGGCCAATAAGAAGGAGGGGGAGGAGTACAGCGGTGAGAGGAGGAGGAGAAGGAGGGGGGAAAGAAGAGGCAGTGGCTGCTCTCTCTCTCCACACTCCACACAGACAGCCGCTCGGATCTCTAATGCTGTTCTGCTACCACTTTGCACAGGACACAGAGAGCTCCTGGGTCTTTCAGCGGCAGCTCGAGGGGGGTGAAGGAAGTCTCGGACCTGTGCCTGTCATTTGCTGGCAGGGAAAGCAAGTCGGAGGGGATCCACGGCACCTGCAACGTTCATTGGGCAAATTAGGCGGCCACGAGGCCCCTGTGAGTGTGAGGCCTAAGGCGACCGCCTAATTTGCCTAATTAAAGAGCCGCCTCTGCACCTAGGGTTGCCACATCATCCCTTTAATCCAGGACACATATGAATTACGCAGGTTGTTGTTCTGAGGCTAATTTAACTCAGATAAGGCACCAAGTTTGTTTAATTACCACCTTAATTAGCCACAGAACCTGTGTAATTAATGTGTGTCCTGGATTAAAGGGATGATGTGGCAACCCTATCCACCATCTGACATTCCAGTAGAGTTGACACCTCATCCCTTTAAAACCGAACACATATGAATCACACAGGGTGTTCTGAGGCTGATTTAATGCAGATGAGGCACCAAGTGAGTTTAATTACCACCTTAATCAGCCACAGAACACCCTGTGTAATTCATATGTGTTCAGGTTTAGGCTGGGTTCACACTAGTCCGATTCTCGGACTGACATGAAGAGCACAAGTTGCATTACGTCACAAAAACAATGATTCCCTATGAGAGCCGTCTTAACTGCTCCGACTTGTGTTTTTCAAAGTTGGACCGACTTTGAAAAAGGTTCCTGTACTACTTTTGTCCGACTTTGATCCTACTTCAGCCCATTGAAAGGCATTGAAGTCGGATCAAAGTCGGATCAGTGTCTTCACTGATCCGACTTTGGCATGCGACTTGTGCTCTGGGGATCTTGAAGGGGAACTCCACACCATATTTTTAAAGAAAAAACTGGCATGGGGTCCCCCTCCAGGAGCATACCAGGCCCTTTGGTCTGGTACGGGTTTTAAGGGGAACCCCACACCAAAAAAAAACAGCATGGGGTCCCCCCCAAAATCCATACCAGACCCTTATCCGAGCACACAGCCCGGCAGGCCAGGAAAGGGG
>BLSH010204989.1:0-18323 GCA_018402905.1 Glandirana rugosa
TTAAAAAAAAAAAAAAAAAAAAAAAAAAAAAAATTCCTGAGGCCCTAGGTCTAAAAGGTCCACTACAGGTAGAGAGGACCCACAGGTTGGGTCCCTCAGGGACTGACCACACTTCTCCTAGACAAACCATTGCAAAATACTTGAACTATGCAGACAAACATCTTATCTTGCAGAAATTCAGACAGACAATCGTAGTCTCTGATGATCGATGGTGCGAAAATCCTCATCTTTGCGGATTACTCTGCAGAAGTGGCCAAAAAACGAAAAGCATTTTAGACTATCTGTGCGGAGCTCTACAAGAGGAATATAAGGTTCACTCTGGCTTTTCCCACGGTATAGCGCCTGAAAACTCCATCTGGCGACCAGATGACCTTTCAAGATCCATCCGAAGTTGAGCGCTTCCTTTGTTCCCAGGACCAGCCCTCATATGCATCAGTAGTCGTCAGAGACCCACACATACAACGCTTCTTGGACCAAAGGAGCCCTCAGAAGGATTCTGCAAAAAGGCTCAAAACGCATGGATCACACCACATGGAGGTTTCTACTTAAACGGCTTACTTCAGAGAACCCATCCTAGGACACTTCTGGGTCCGGGAATGCACAGATGAGTATACTGCATTGCAGGCCTCAACCAGTACTGGCTTAAGCACTTACTTTGGGTTATTTGTGCTACCCCAGCTCACCCAGGTGCACACCAGGGGTTGTTGCGCATTGTGTCTCCTCTTAATATCATTACCTTTGTTTAATTGTTATGTAGTTGTTCTGTATTATGGTGAAATTTTCTCTCACTCCTCAACACGGGCTGCCTCATATGGGCATACGAGTATATACTACCCTCCTGTCACTAGCGCTCCGAGGTGTATCTTTACCCAAATACCTCATGGGAAATAGACATATCTCGATGCTAGAAGAGGCTGTACTAAAGGGAGTCGTACTCTTGCATTACAACCATGTGGAAGAAAGTGAAGTACAGGCTGGTTTCACCACCATTTAAGCCTATGTTCCTTAAAGTTCTTCTCAATGTTATATCCTCCTGGCTACATACCCATCCCACTCCCCTGAAAAACCTGTTGAGTCTTTCCACAAGGGTCAATATCTTTAATATCTCTTTAGCATGGATAGTCCTTATCACACCTGTTTCAAATTTCTCACACCACCTTATACATCATACATCTTGGACATATCTCACACCTTTAACATTTTCATGAAGTCATGAAGTCCAGTATCATGGAATGTGAAAGGACTTAGGTCCCCTAACAAGCGCATGAAGGTGCTATATCACCTTCAGCGCTTACGGGCTGACATTGCTCTGAGTCACATCTACCATCATCTGACTTCAGGCGCATGAAGAAATTGTGGGTGGGCATGGTTATAGGATCAGAAGCCATCGGTAGAAAGTCAGGGGTCTTAATTTTATTCCACAAAAACTTTACAGGCCAAATCCTCTCCACAGACACGGATACCCAGGGCAGGATGGTTATGGCTCATATCAAATGGGGGAACAGGGATATAAACATAACCAATGTCTATGCACCGAACAACCCCAGCCTATCGTTCTACACTGACTTATCAACACACCTCCTGAAGCACCCCCTCACTCCTCATGTGGTGGGGGGGGCTTCAACTCACTTATGCACATTTTGGAGGACAAATCATACCAATCTCCTCCTCCTGACACCCGCAGGCCAACGCAGCCTATCACGTCATTTGCAGAGACTATGGATTCTCTACTTTTGACGGACATCTGGAGACTGCAACATCCAGTGGACTAGTTCTATCTAGTTCTATCTAGAATAGATGATATTTTCACTACAGAAACCCTGAACCCATTAGTGCTAAATTCAGAGACACATGAAATGGCTATATCAGATCACACGCCGATATCGATAACACTAGGAGAGCATAATAACTCTAACAACATAAGACTGTGGCGCTTCCCGACCTATCTATCTAATAATCCTATATGCACGGCATGGGACGAGTATGCGTTCACGAACCAGGAACACCAATCAAACCCGATCTTATTTTGGGAAGCGGGCAGATTGCAGACAGACACTTTGCACTATAAATACAGTAATAAGTCGGGCAAACTGCTAGCCAGACTATGTAGAGGCCCTTACGCACCAACTCACATGGCATTGAGGGATAAACTTGGTCACCTTCAATCTGATCCGCATAAAATCGGCCAAACCATGTACGACTTCTACACTACCCTCTACTCACCTGACGAAATCAACACACATAATGCACACACTTTTTTAAACTCCTTGCACATTCCCTCGATATCGTCAGACTAACTTTACAAGTTGAATGCCCCCATATCTCAAGATGAAGTGGTAAACGCAATTCAGCAAACTTCTCCTAAAAAAGCCCCTGGCCCCGATGGCTTCACCGGTGGCTTTTATAGACTACTAAAAGATACCCTTAGCCCAGTATTACTTAAAGTGTACGATTCTATCTAGTCAGGAGGATGTTACTTACCCACAGGTAATCAAGCAATAGTAAAATTATTGGAGAAAAAAGGAAAAGACCCAACATACCGTCCTATTTCGCTTTTAAATTTGGATGCAAAATTTTTATCCAAGATAGTAGCGACCAGATTGGCTGAAATTATCCCAACCATTTATCCATCCTGCTCAAACGGGGTTTGTCAAAGGTAGGACGGCGACGCAAAACATTTGCAAAGTTATGGCCATCTTGGAATATGCTAGATTGCACCCCAAGGTAAACACAGCTATTATAACCCTAGATGCCGAAAAGGCATTCTATAATGTCAACCTCGAATGGCTTTTCACGGTCGTAGGCCATTTCAATTTTAGCGGTCCTTTCCGCCACACCATACACCAGATGTATGCAAACTCGACAGTCAAAATAGTGGCAGCTGGAATCCTGAGTCCGGAGTTTAGGCTCCATAAGGGTACGAGGGAGGGTTGCCCCTTATCTCCCCTACTGTTTAATCTTGCTTTAGAACCATTATCTAGATTTCTAAACACCAATGCCCCCCTTCATGGAATATGCATAGGTGGGCAAGAAGTGCTTACAGCATTATTCGCTGATGATGTGCTAAATTTCACTTCTAACCCGGCTGAGAACATGCACACCATCAGGAATATTTTTGACAAATTCCACACCATCTCTGGCCTTCGTATCAATTACTCAAAAAGTAAAATTCTCCCTCTAGGCTCCACTAGCAGTCATTCTTGGGCCCAACACTGCCCTTTCACCATAACGACTGCACACATCACTTACCTGGGCATACAGATTGGCAAAACCCCCTCCTCCTTATACTCGTTAAACTATCCACCACTTTTCACTAAGATCGCACATGAATTGGCCCATTGGGTGGACCTCCCGCTGTCATTCCTGGGCAGATGCCATTTGTTCAAAATGGTGAGCTTTGCCAGATTGCTATATCCTTTACAAACATTGCCTCTGCTTTTGAAGCACAAAGATGTTCAAAGTCTGAATTTCTCAATTACTAAGTTCCTATGGCAAGGCAAGAGGCCTCGCATCGCATTGGCGAAGCTGTATCCCCCCAGGAGTGATGGCGGAGTAAATTATCCTCATATCAGGATGTATAACATTGCTTGTCTCTTACGCACAGGTATGGACTGGGTAGCTAAAACCTCACGTTTCTCAAATATATCACTGGAGTCGAACATGGTCACCCCTTTTACTCTCCCAGCCCTACTACATGTCAAATGGGCTCATCTCCCCATACACCTTCGACAGAACCTTTCACTAAGAGATTATCATAGCATGGAGAGAATCCAGGAAACTCCTGAGCTTACCTCAGCATACCTCTCAGCACATGCCAATAAGAGACCACCCGGATTTCCCTGTGTCACAAGATTGCTCAGCTTTTCAACTCTGGGAATCACAGGGTTTATCTCGTATGGCTTCTTTATATGATGAAACTTCGTGCAAGCCTATTCCCTTTTCAGACTTGAGTGCAATATATAATTTACCCCCATCTCACGCTCTCCACTATGCTCAATGTGTGAGTTATATGCGGGCCACCCATGGACATGTTACGAAACATTTCAAGTCTTCATGTGTAGACCTTTTACTTACCAGAGGAGTTTTTTCCATCTCCGATCTATGCAAACCCCTATTGAAGGATTTTGACATAGAGGGTTTAACGGACAAATTGTATGCTGGATAGAATCTGATCTTGCAAAACACTCCCTGCAAAGCTCCTACACCGAGCCTATATTCCATTTCTTAAAATCAAGAATGACCCAAAATCTTCACTCTGCCCTTGGTGCTCGAAAGACAAACCTACTTTGGCACACCGTTTCTGGTCCTGTCCTGTGTCTCAATCATTTTGGAAGGAGGTAGCGGATCTCATCAAAACTGTTACATTCATCCAGCTACCATTGACCCTGAGCTGTTTCTATTCGGATATCAGGATCCATCACAGCAACGATACCTTACAAATCAACAGACCTCAATCTATGTGCCATGGATACAAACCACGTTATTGATGGCTCGTAAAGCTATTTTAAAAACTTGGATTTCCCAAACAGGTCCTCTACTGACCGCGTGAAAAAAGACCTACTTTGGTTGCTATACATGGAAAAGAGATCTTTGAACTTCTCTAACACCTCTCCACGCCACAATTTCCACAGGAAGTGGAGTGCCTTTATGCAAACGTCCCTTCCACCAGAAGAATTGGCCTCCCTTGAAAAGACACCTTACATATATCAAAAAGGATTTACAACAACTCTACAGACAGGATATGTAGGCTAGCCTGTGGCCTAGATGCCTCAACACTACTACTTGCTAGTTACAAACTAATATTAATGCTTATGTTTATATCATATGCAGTGAGTTTGCTAATTAGTGGTCACTCTATACCTAGTTTGGGCCGAGGTCCACCCACTCAGGGTCGTGCACTAACTCTTTACAGGCACCCTAACTCATTGCACTGGCCATGCCAAGCCCAGGCAGGTTACTCAGTGTGGCCAGTGTGATCTAAACCTGGCCGCTTCACCAACTTGTCTGCTATGTGAATCTTCGAACTACTAATGACCCCAACACTACCCATGACCCAACTCGATCCTACTATCCTGTGTAGACAACGAGTAATACTTCCACCACTCCCTACACCCTTGTGAAACCTTCTCTCCCCCTTCCCCTTTTACACCCCGTCTCTCCCCCCTATTCACTCTGGGTATGCAGCACCCCCCTCCCCCTTCTCCCCCTTCTACCCCTTCTACCCCCTCCCCTTATTATCACATATGAAACAGGAAAGTTACCTAAGGTCAAGACGCAGGTTTTCTCTGCAAAGCTCATTTATCTACTCTTGACAATGCTTACGGCACTAGCCTTGATACATATGGTAACATCTGCCCATCAGGTCTTGTAGATACATATAGACTGTATGTTTGTTTTTAAAAATGTTTCCAAGATCAATGTGGTACACTATACACAATATCTGTTTATTGTCATTCTGTATACTCTTAAAACTTCAATAAAATCTATTATAAAAAAAAGGAAATGATGGAGATCAAAGGAGAAATATAATCTATGCATGGCCAAAACAGAAAATCTGGAAAATAAACAACGGAGGAATAACTTAAGAATAGTGGGTTTTCCTGAGCGGTGCGAAGGAAGTAACCCAGTAATCTTTCTGGAAACCTGGTTAAACTACACTTTTGGGGAAGAGTCATTTTTTTGCTATAGAGAGAGCACACAGAGTCCCGTACAGGGCCCCAGCACCAGGATGTTATACCAGACCGTTCATAATTAACTGCTCTTCTATAGAGACAAGGAGATGATTTTGCGCAGAGCAAGGGAAAAAAAAGGACATAATCTATAATGGAACAAGGATTTCAATAAACCCGGACTTCTCTCCCAAAGTACAGAAAATAAGATCTAGATATTTGGACATCCAGAAGAAACTTCAACAATTTCAAGTTGCATACTCAAGGATGTATGCAGCACGGCTGCGAGTAGTGGTTGGAGGGGAGGTGATATTCTTCAATACAGCAGAGGAAGCAGCAGTATGGTGGGAGCAGAATGAAAAGAAATTAAGGAAAACATAACCTAGAAAGCGCACTTAACCTAGACTGAATATAATAATGTGAGCGAGAGCACTGAGACGGTGGAGGAGGAGGAAGAAGAAAGACCCTCTTCTCTTACCTTCTTTGCCCCTTTTTTTTTTCATTTTTTTTTTCTGGGGTTGTTGTTTTGTGTGTGTCAGCAAAGTAAGCACTATAGAACACTGGAGAGGGGAGGATGAGGAGGGGGTTGGGAGGGGAGAGAAGTCACGGAGATGAAAGAGAGTTTTTTTGTAGGTCACAAGAGAAGCCCCTGGTGTGGACCCAAGGAGGGTCAGGAATGGGAGATAGAGGTTATGATGTGGATCCTACCCCCACCTGGATACCACCACCCCCTCCCTGGATGGGAAGGGGGGGTGGGGAAAAGGGGAAGGGGACAGACCCGGAAGTGAGGGGGAAGTATGGTATTGAGCACAGGTGTGAAAATGAAACAAATGAAGCAAATTAAAAATGTTTGAGTGTGAAAAAGACACTAAAATGGGGGGGGGGGAACCATAAAATATCACAAAATACACAAGAAGGTCACAAAAATAGAGAATTGCAGAAAATAATGTGGGATATGAAATTTAATAAGATAGATGCAAAATAGGAATATAAAAATATTTGCTCATGGAATATTAGAGGTTTGGAAAATAAAGGGAAATGAAGTGCGATATTATCTACAGTAAAAACATATGCAGCCGCAATACTTTGTTTACAGGAGACATACCTAACAAAAGAAATTACTGGACATTTGAGACATCGTGGGTTTCAAACCCAATATCATTCTATATATACACTTCTTACTGGAGGGGAGTAGGCCTCATGGTTGGAAATGGGGTGATGTTCTCCGGTAAAAAAGCAACAATAGATAATAAAGGGTGATGTATCTTCCTGCATTGTATTGTGGGAGATTTGGAGTGTGTCCTGGCCAACATATACATCCCGCCTCCATTTAAAACGGAAGTAATATATAGCCTAGTGGCATTTATGTCAAGTAAGCCAAATATCCCAATATTAGTAGTCAGGGACTTTAATGCAGTAATGAACGAACAAAATGATAGATACCCAATAAACGAGGGAACCGAGCTTGTATAAGAAACCTGGGTTGATTGATAATGGAGTTAGATCTGAGAGATATTTGGAGAATGAGAAACCCGACAGAACAACAGTACTCATGTCTTTCAAAAACCTACAATACGCTTTCTAGAATTGATATGATGTTAGGGGACGAGGCAATAATAGGGCAGGTACATGCCTAGGGGCCTCTCGGACCACTCCCAATGGTGAAATCAATCTCTCAAAAGTGGGAAAATGGAAGGGGAGAATGGAAAATAAATCCCTTTTGGTTAGAATTAATCGGACAACATGAGGAAACAGGAAACCTAATTAGAAAGTATCTGGATAGGAATAGAGGAACGGCAAATATGGGGATTGTATGGGACTCTCTGAAAGCCTTTTTAAGGGGCATAATGATACAAAAAATCTCAAGAACTAAAAAGATAACTAGAGAAAGAGAGAGAGCAGCTATGAGAGAGGTAATAGAAGCAGAAAAGCAGTGCATAGTAAACCCAAAAGCAGTGACATTGGCAACGTGGTTAGAAGAGAAACAAAAATATAAACAATTACTCCTAGAAAAAGCGGAAAATAAAAGGAGGTTCCAGAAACAAAATTTCTATGAAGCAGGGGAAAATGTGGGCAAGGTACTGGCTACTATATCTAGAGCTAATCAGACAAGAGCTACACTATCAGCAATTAGATTTGAGCGAACACCTGGATGTGTGGGTTTGGTGGGTTCGGCCGAACTTGGCGAAAAAGTTTGGGTACGGTACCGAACTTGACCCCGAACCCCATTGAAGTCAACTTTTCGGCACAAAAATGACTGTAAAAAAGTCCTGGAAAGTGCTAGAGGGTTGCAAAATGAAGTAAAATGATTTTAGAACAACAATCTGTCCCTTACAGCAACAGCAGGAACCTGACCCTATAGGAGTAGGTCATGATTTTAGAACAATAATCTGTCCCTTACAGCAACAGCAGGAACCTGACCCTATAGGAGTAGGCCATGATTTTAGAACAATAATCTATCCCTTACAGCAACAGCAGGAACCTAACCCTATAGAACTAGAAGATGTTATTAGATCTGCAATCTGTCCCTAAAAGCAGTAGTAGTAGTAATCTCTTCCTAGTCCACAATCAGATCGTTCTGTAATGCAGGATGAGATGTTATTATATCTGCAATCTGTCCCTCACATCACCGGCAGCATTCTCTCCCTATACTAGCCCTATACTAGCCAGAGAGCATGTGACATGCAGCACTAAGTGACTCCAGCTTATAAAGAGGCTGGGTCACATGATGCACTGGCCAATCACAGCCATGCCATTAGTAGGCATAGCTGTGATGGCTTCTAAGGGCAAACCAGTGAAATGCTTGTTGATTGGCTTCCCTGCAGCTATTCAACAGGCGGGATCAAATAACCGAACCCAGAACCTTAACCCAAACTTTTTTTCAAATGTCTGGGTTCGGGTCCGGGTCACGGACACCCCAAAGTTCGGTACGGACCCGAACTTTACAGTACAAAGACGGGAGTGTAGTAGTGCACAACTCTGAGGTTGTTGGGAAATTTAAAAAATTCTTTGAAGATCTGTATAGTACCCGGGAGCAGAGTATAAAAGAACAGACGGGGGACTTCCTTAGTGGTTTGGAGATTCCGCATCTGACTGAGGGAGACAGGGAACAATTGGATGCCCCCTTAACCATAGAAGAGATAAGAAGAACAATTACAGCAATGGCAAAAAAAAATCTCCAGGACCAGATGGGCTGCCGGCCGAGGTATATAAAAGTTACGGGGATGTACTCGCCCCAGCACTACTGGAGGTATTGGAGGAAGCAAGAGAGAAAGGTAAACTGCTAGACTCCATGTTAGAATCCACAATAATCATGCTACCAAAAGAGGATAAAGACCCACTAGAGCCCTCTTCGTATAGGCCGATCTCCTTGCTGGGGGCCGATGTTAAGGTCCTAGCGGGAGTGCTGGCCTCGAGACTGGGAAAAATCATAACAAAATTTGTACATTCAGACCAGTCAGGGCTTATGCCTGATAGGACCACCAATATTAATATAGGACGAGCATACTTGAACTTACAAAAACCAACACATGATCAAGTGCTATGCTGGCATTGGATGTAGCAAAAGCTTTTGATAGCTTAGAGTGGCAATATTTATGGCAGGTTTTGACAAATTTTGGTTTTGGGTTAAGATTTATGAAGTGGATTAAGTTACTGTATGGAGGTCCTAGGGCTAAGGTTAAAATAAACAATGTATGTTCAAGGACCTTTCGATTGACTCAGGGAACTAGGCAGGGGTGTCCTTTGTCACCCCTGCTTTTTCCCCTGGCGACAGAATCGCTGGTGATTGCCATTAGTACAAGGAAAGAGATTAAGGGGTTTCAGAGAGAAGTAGGAGAAGAAAAAATAGCACTATACGCTGATGATATACTTTTGTTCTTGGGGGACATACAGGAATCTCTGAAAGTTGTGATGGATATGCTGGTGGAATTTGGGAAAATATCTGGATTAGTGATAAATTGGAACAAATCAAGCCTGCTCCCAGTGGATATGGGAAAGCCAACTCTGGAAGGGGGACATCTAGAAATGGAAATGGTAGAAAGAATAAAATATCTGGGGATCCAGATAACCAAAAATCCAAAACAGTAAATAGAAGACAACCTAGGAAGACTACTAGAAACATTTAAAAACAAAACAAAAGTGTGGCACCGATTACCTCTGTTGATTGCAAGAAGAAGCAATCTGATAAAGAGGATATGGTTACCTCAACTTTCATACGTGCTGAAAAATTCTCCAGTCTGGATACCGAAAATCTGGTTCCAGAAGTTGGAAAAAATCTTTAAAGAGTTAATATGGAAAGGAAAGAATGCAAGAATAGGTATAAGTACATTACAATGCCTGAAAAATAAAGGAGGAATCTCAGTACCTCATCCATGGAGCAACTTTTTGGAAGCTCAAGGATGCAATAGGCGAACAGAGAGAGAGGTAAATGAGAGGTTAATGAGCATGGGACTGGGTTATAGGACTGTGGTAGAAGCTCTGGAAGCAAATCTTTTTCCCTCAGATGCTCCTATATTAAAGTTAATTTAAAAAGTATGGTAAACGACGAAGATAGTTCTGGGATATCAAGGATACACTAAATATTCACTGATCTGGGATAATAGGAACATCCAGGAGATCCATAAGATAGAAAGAAACAAAAATTGGGAAAAATGTGAGGTAGAAAACTTAATACAAATATATAATGCTAGTAACTAGAGTTGAGTGAACCCGAACTGTAAAGTTCGGGTTTGTACCGGACTTTAGAGTGTCCGTGTCCCGAATATTTGAGAAAAAGTCTGGGTTGGGGTATTTTTTCGCGCCTTTTGAATAGCTGCAGGGCAGCCAATCAACAAGCGTTTCACTCGTTTGCCCTTAGAAGCCATCACAGCCATGCCTACTAATGGCATGGCTGTGATTGGCCAGTGCACCATGTGACCCAGCCTCTATATAAGCTGGAGCCACGTAGTGCTGCATGTCACATCATCTCATACTAGTATAGGGAGAGGATCCTGCTGCTGCCATAGTGAGGGACAGCTTTCGAAAATCATCTCATACTAGTATAGGTAGAGGATGCTGCTGCTGGTGTGAGGGACAGATTAGCTTTCGAAAATCATCTCATACTAGTATAAGGAGAGGATCCTGCTGCTACTGCGAGGGACAGATTAGCTTTCGAAAATCATCTCATACTGGTATAGGGAGAGGATGCTGCTGCTGGTGTGAGGGACAGATTAGCTTTAGAAAATCATCTCATACTAGTATAGGGAGAGGATGCTGCTGCTAGTGTGAGGGACAGATTAGCCTTAAAAAATCTGTTAAAACCAGTGATTTATTGGTGGGTGGGTGCTAGAGGAGAGAAGGAAAAAACTTACCCCCCCCTTTTTTTTTTCTTTCCATTATCCTTTCTCCAGCCCTCAAATAGACCTTCTCGTTCCTTTCCTGACTACATGGGGGACTCTGGTACCTGGGGGCTGGGATTGGGCAAAGGGGCGCGAGCCATGGCCCACCCATTGCCCCCCAGAGACGAGTGTTCCCTCACCTTCATCCATACTCTCTCAACAGGGAGAAGGTACAAAGACCCACTTAAAGCAAAAGCTAATCACTTTGGAGGTAATTGTTACCATATATCTTACGGTCGGATGGTATTTTATACAATGTGTATTACCAGAAGCTGCGAGTTGTAAGGCTCGGGATTTAAGAACTTAAAGATTCACTAGAGCTACCCTCTTTGTTTTGTTTTCCTCTCTTTTTCATGCTTATTATATACTAAGTTTGTATGATAACTCTTTGTATATCCACAAATGATATGCCTTGCAGTAATATGTCTGTTATTTGAAACCGTGTTCAATAAAACTTTTGAAACAAATAAGGGACGTGGTCGTGGTGCTGCTGGTGTTGGTGAAGCTCCTGTTGCAAGGAGAGGACGTGGTTGATCTGTGCCAGCTAGACGCACAAGTGAAACACCTTCCTCAGGTGCGAGTAGCCGACAGAACCTTCAACGTTATATGGTAGTATAAATAGTAATATATAATGCCGCTCAACGAATGGTGAGGCCAGAACAAGTACAGGCGATAGTAGATTGGGTGGCTGACAATGCCTCCAGTTCCTTCACATTGTCTCCCACCCGGTCCCTTGCTGAAAGCTCAGAGTTGGCACCTGAACCCCATGGCCATCTGTCTTTCACCTCAGCCCCTTGGAAATCAGCCAAGCAGTCTGAGCCCCAAGTCATGCAGCAGTCTCTTATGCTTTTTGATGACTCTGCTGGTGTGCTTTCCGTGGGCCATCCACAAGCCCTGCCCCAGAAGTGGAAGACATTGAGTGCACCGATGCCCAACCACTTCTGTTTCAGGGTGAGGACATGGAAACACCACCGCAGCATGTCTCTGATGATGATGAAACACAGGTGCCAACTGCTGTGGCTTTCTACAGTACGCAGACTGACAAGGAGGGCAGTGGTGAAGAGTGGGTGGAAGATGATGTGGAGGAGGATGATGAGGTCCTAGACCCCACATGGAATGAAGATCATGCGAGTGACGTGTGCAGTTTGGAGGAAGGGGTGGTGGTCGCACAGAGGCACCAGCACAGCAAAAGAGGAAGCAGGTTGCAAAAGCGGAGCGACCGTCCCCTAGACAGTACGCCTGCTACTACCCACCGCACCCAGGGACCTAGCACACCAAAGGCAGCTCAAAGGAGTTCCCTGGCATGGCAGTTCTTCAGACAATGTGCTGACGACAAGACGCGAGTGGTTTGCATGCTGTGCAATGAGAGCCTGAAGCAAGGCATAAATGTTCTAAACCTGAGCACAGCCTGCATGACCAGGCATCTACATGCAAAGCATGAGCTGCAGTGGAATAAGCACCTCAAAATCCAAGAAAGGTCTCGGGCTCCTCCTGCTTCCTCTTCTGCTGCTGCCTCTGCCTCTTCCTCCACCTCTACAGTGTCAGTGTCACCTGCCACCTAGCAAACAGACGATGTGACAGCAACGCCACCATGTCCGCCACCGTCCCCAAGCATTTCCATATTGTCCCATGGAAGCTTACAGCTGTTCATCTACCAAACACTGGAGAGAAAGAGGAAGTAACCCACTACTCACTCGCGATCCCTGGCCCTAAATGCCAGCATTTAAAAATTCCTGGCCTTTGAAATGCTGTCATTCCGTCTGGTGGACACGGACAGTTTTAAAAACCTGATGGCAGTGGCTGTCTCACAGTACGTGGTTTCCAGCCGCCACTACTTTTCCAGGCGAGCCATCCCTTCCCTACACAAACAAGTCGGGGAAAAGATCAAATGTGCACTGTGCAACGCCATCTGTGGCAAGGTCCACATAACCACTGATATGGGGACCAGTAAGCAGGGGCAGGGATGCTATATCTCGCTAACTACACACTGGGCAAATGTAGTGGCGGGTGGGCCTGAGGAGGATAGCAGTTTGGCGCATGTTCTTCTGCCACCGAGGATTGCAGGGCATTTCTCTTTGCCTCCTGTTGCCTCCTCCTACTCCGCTTCCTCCTCCTCTACCACCTCCTCATCTGGTCAGAGCAACACCTTCACCACCAACCTCAGCACATCCAGGGGGAAATGACAGCAGGCTGTTTTAAAACTGATATGTTTGGGGAATAAACCTCACACTGCGCAGGACCTGTGGCTGGGCATTGAACAACAGACCGATGAGTGGTGTGGCGGGCTGGTGGTGTGCGATAATGGGCGAAATTTCATAGCAGCTCTGGGCCTAGCCGGTTTGACGCACATCCCTTGCCTGGCGCATGCGCTGAATTTGGTGGTGCAGAAATTTCTAAAAAACTACCCAGATATGTCAGAGCTGCTGCAGAAAGTGTGGGCCGTCTGTGTGTGCTTTCGGCGTTCTCACCCTGCTGCTGCTCGCCTGTCTGCGCTGCAGCGGAACTTCAGCCTTCCCGCTCACCGCCTCCTATGTGACGTGCCCACAAGGTTGAACTCCACCTTGCACATGCTGGAGAGACTGTGCGAGCAGCAGCAGGCAATAGTGGAGTTTCAGCTGCAGTACGCATGGGTCAGTCGCTCTACGGAACAGCACCACTTCACCACCAACGAGTGGGCCTCCACGCGAGACCTGTGTACCATATTGCGTTGTTTCGAGTACTCCACCAACATGGCCAGTGCCGATGACGCTGTTCTCAGCATTGTTATCCCACTTCTATGTCTCCTTGAAAAAACACTTTGGGCAATGATGGAAGAGGATGTGGCACAGGAGGAAGAGGAAGAGGGGTCATTTCCACGGTTATCAGGCTAGTTATTCACAAGTGGCTCGGAGGGTGGGTTCCTGCACCAGCATAGGCCAGGTAAAAAATGTTCAAGCCAGGGCACAGTTCTGGAGGATGAGGAGGACGAGGATGATGAGGAGGAGAAGGAGGAGAAGGAGGAGGAGGAGGAACCGTGTTCACAGCAGGGTGGCACCCAACGCAGCTCATGGGCATCACTGGAGTGTGGCTGGGGAGATACGGAGGAAACAGATGATACACCTCCCACAGAGGACAGCTTGTCTTTGCCTCTGGGCAGCCTGGCACACATGAGCGACTACATGCTGCAGTGCCTGCGCAATGACAGCCGAGTTGCCCACATTGTAACTTGTGCTGATTACTGGGTGGCCACCCTGCTGGATCAAGGACAACGTGCCATCCTTAATTTCCTCACTGGAGCGTGATCGGAAGATGCGCGACTACGCTGGTAGACGCGCTGCTGAGGGCATTCCCAAATGACACCGGGGGCTCAGTGGAAGCACAAGGCGAAAGCAGAGGAGGAGGAAGAGGTCGCCAACGCAGCTGTGGCACCGCTAGCACCTCAGAAGGCAGGGTTAGCATGGCCGAAATGTGGAAAAGCTTTGTCAGCAGCACGCCACAACAAACAGCACCACCAGCTGATAGGCAACGTCTTAGCAGGAGGCAGCATTTCAGCAACATGGTGGAAAAGTATGTGTGCACACGCCTACACGTACTGACTGATGGGTTTGCCCCATTCAACTTCTGGGTCTCCAAATTGGGCACATGACCTGAGCTTGCCCTTTATACCTTGGAGGTGCTGGCCTGCCCTGCAGCCAGTGTATTGTCTGTTTAGCACGGCAGGGGGGGTTATCACAGACAAGCGCAGCCGTCTGTCCACAGCCAACGTGGACAAGCTAACGTTTATTAAAATGAACCAGGCATGGATCTCACACGACTTGTCTGTACCTTGTGCAGAATAGACATTTATACCGGCCTCACACAGCCATTTGTATACTTAAGTGAACTTATTTTCTTTTTGAGGCCTCCTCAACCTCCTACTCCACATCCACCTCCTCCTCCATTTTTTTAATGTGATTTTAAGATATTTCCCTATCCCCATTTGTTTGCAGGGCACTTGTCCTACTCTTACCCCCATTTTGCTTCCTTTTGCAGCCCTCTAGCCCTTTCCAGGACTTTTTTAGAGCCATTTTAGTGCCCAAAAGTTCGGGTCACCATTGACATCAATGGGGTTCGGGGTCAAGTTCGGGTCCGAACTCGAACTTTTTCGCAAAGTTCGGCCGAACCCGCCGAACCCGAACATCCAGGTGTCCGCTCAACTCTAGTAGTAACTTGAAGTCATTTCAGGAGTTGAGAGAAAAGTAGGGGGTATCAAGCCAGTCAATATATGTATACCTGCAAATGAAACATGCCTTGGACAAACAATTTAAAATAGAACCGTTAAAATGGTGTGAAAAAGCAACGTTGCAGAAAATAATAGAAGCTAAAGGTTCCAGAGGGATAATATCAGGAGTATACAAAGATATATGTGAGGTAATATCGGTAAGAGGAAAAGATCTTCCGTGTAGGAAAAACTGGATTAAAGATATAAGAGAAATAACCGAGGAACAGTGGGAAAGGATTTTAGAAGTAGGTCCGGTAGTATTTATGTCCCCATCACAAAGAATATCAAATCTAATGCTACTCCATAGAACGTACTACGCGCCACGGAGACCGTTCCAATATGGAAGAAGGCAGGGTGAGAAATGCCCCCGGTGTGGGGGAGGGGAGGGTAGCTTGATCCATATGGTATGGAGATGCCCCAAATTGCACAGATATTGGGAGGAAATCATCAGAAATATAGAACAGATTTTTGAAATCACCTTAGAGATGATCTCCGTGGTGTGTATACGTAAAGACGACCGGTTTGATAAACAGGAAATGGGTAGCGGTGACTAAGAGCTTATTTACGGAGAGCAAGCTAATAGCAAAAAAGTGGATTGCAGCAGATCCACCAACCTATACAGAATGGAGAAAAGGGATGGAGATAATGAGTAGGAATGAAAAGTTTGTATATAATAAAAGAAAAAGGGAGGAAGAATATGAAAAAATATGGGAACCATGGGTAAAGAACAAAGAAAATAAAGGTAGATAATAATATGAGGAATTTATATGAAGGGTAGAAAATTGTACACTGGCAGGAGTATGAGGGAGAGACCTTTTTTTTTTAAAAAAAGTACAGGGATAATCGGAGTTATGGGAGTATACGGGAATGAGTAGAGGGAGAATAATCAAGGAAGAGTGTCTTTAGGGATGGATATAAAGAGTGTATGGGTATGGAGTGCAGATTGAGATGAATGTGTTGTTAATATTTGTATATGCGAAAAGGCGTACCTATTTTGGAATATAGTAAGGCAGAGAAAAAAAGAATACCACAATGATGTGACTAAATTGGAGGTTGGTATGAAAGCTAAGCTGAAATCACTCCTTTAAAGCAGTTTACTGAAGTGGTAAAAAAAAAAGGGACAGTGTCACTGATGCATGCATTGTCGCTGCTCACCTCCTCAAATGGTGACAGGAGAGTGCATGCATCCTTCATCAGTAGGCACTGGTGTGGCAAAAAAAAAAAACAAGCTCCCCTGAGCCTGTCCTAGTGCCATACTCACAGAGGTACTCATTGATGGCCCTCTGCTGTGCGTGCAGCCACTGCAGCATTGCCAATGTTGAGTTCCACCTGGTGGGCATGTCACAAATGATGCAGATGGTGGGCAGGATCAATTTGCGCTGAATGTCAGTCAGCTGAGCGCTGGCATTGTATGACTGGCGGAAATGACCACAGACTTTTCTGGCCTGACTCAGAATATCTGGTAAGCCTGGGCACCTGGTCAAGAAACACTGCACCAGAAAATTCTGGATGTGTGCCAAGCATGGAACATGTGTGAAGTGTCCCTGTCGGAGGGCAGAGAGAAGGTTGGTGCCATTGTCACATACAACCATTCCTGGCTCAAGCTGATGTGGCGTCAACCACCTCTGAGCCTCTCCCCGCGGAGCTGACAGAATCTCTGATCCCTGTGTGGCTCCTGCCCTCTAGGCAGACCAACTCAAGCACCGCATGGCATCTTTTAGCCTGACTGCTTGCGTAGCCCCTAGAACGATTTGCGAGCACTGCTGGTTCAGAGGACACTGTTGCAGAAGAGGCCACAGAGGAAGAAGAAGAGGTGGAGGAAGCTGATGTGGCAGAAACAGACCCTTTTTTTTGAAACGTGGTGACGGAACTAGCTCCAATACGAACCCTGTCCTGCATCCTTCCCAGCTGCCAGTAGAGTTACACAAGTGCTCCATGAAGAAAAGGTAACGTCCCTGACCGTGTCTGCTGGACCATGAGTCAGTGGTAATATGTACTTTGTTGCTGACCACCCTGTCCAAGGAGCCCAAAACATTGCCTTCCAAATGACAGTAGAGCGCTGGAATGGCCTTACGTGAAAAGAAATGTCTTTTCGGAACCTGCCACTGTGGTACAGCGCATTCCACAAATTTGCGAAAGGGGGCAGAGTCTACCAGCTGAAAAGGCAGCAGTTGGAGTGCTAGCAATTTGGCCAAGCTACCATTTAAAAGCTGAGCATGTGGATGGCTAAGACAGTATTTTTTACGGTTCAGCAACTGGGGTAGGGAAATTTGCCTGCTGACACCAACTGGTGGTATACTGCTAGCAGATTGGCTGCAAGTACTTGTGGCACCCATTGCTAGAACTTCATTCCTCTCAGTGTAGGCTTTTGAGAGAACTGGAGGTATAGTAGGGGTTAAGGTCACAGATGAGGAGCAAGGTAGAAGTCCGCCTTGTTTTATGTTGTGGGTAGAGTTGAGCGAACCTCTGGAAGTTCGGGTTCTGCTGGTCCGTACGAACTTCGGGACAAAGTCCGGGTCCGGGTCCGGACGGAACCCGAATGATCGCACGGACAACGAACCCCATTGAAATCAATGGGGACCCGAACTTTTAGGCACAAAAATGGCTGTAACAAAGTCCTGGAAAGCCCTAGAGGGCTGCAAAAGGAAGTAAAATGGGGGTAAGGGTAGGGCAAGTGCCCTACAAAAAAATGGGGACAGGGAAATAACTTTAAATATTTTTTAAAAAATAAAAACTTAAAAAAAGCAAAAATGGAGGTGAATGTGGATCATCTTCAAACTGTGTCTGAAAAGTATTAATTAACGGTAGAAGCCATATAACTGTTCTAAAATCATCTTCAAACTAGGGCAAGTGCCCTACAAATAAATGGGGATAGGGAAAATAAATTAAAATCAAGTAAAAAAACGGGAAGGGGGGTGGATGTGGAGTAGGAGCCTAGAGGTTGACTAGGCCGTGACCGTGGCAGTGTAGGTGGAAGTGGCGGTGGTAGAGGAGTAGGAGGAGGTAGCCAACATGGGTTTTTTTTTGTATTGAGGC
>BLSH010204989.1:22638-35101 GCA_018402905.1 Glandirana rugosa
ACGGTTCAAACGAGGTTACTACTACTCCCTCCCCTACTACTCCTGTGACTGACATGAACCCACGGACTCTCTTCTCTCCTCCTCTCCCTTCTCCTCCTTCGGGTTGAGGTTGTTCCGTCCTACAGGAGGTCCCCGGTCGAATTCCCGTCGGTAGGATAACGTAGTGTGGTGTCTCGAGGTGTCCGCGTCCCGCTACGATTGAGGGGTGACTGAAGGTTTTGAAGTTACTACACCCGAAACAAGTTGTGAACACGTCATCTAACGTGGTAACGAAAAACCTTAGATACAGACTTCGCCTAGATCGTGCTAGTCTCGTCGTCGGTGAACCCGTGATGTACGAACTGTTCTGTATACTGTTGGATGATTGGCTGCCCTGCAGCTTCTCAACACGTGGAGTAAAATAGCAGAACCCCGGACCGAACCCGAACGATTTTTGAAAAGTCCGGGTCCGTGCCACGGACACCCGAAAGTTTGGTACGGACCCGAAAGTTACAGTCCGGGTTCGCTCAACACTAGTTGTGGGTCTTTCAGATGCTGTTGCCAATGGACTGCATGGAAGGTTGTCATATGTCTTGTCAAGCATGTAGTGCCCAAGTGGCTGCTGCTCTGATCGTGCTAGATCCGCTTCAGACATAGATTCCAAAAAGCAATGGTGCAATCTACTGCACAAGTGTTGAACAAAGCCCACATCATTGAAGTTTTGGAAGTCAGTGGGGAGTTAGCATCGCCCTGCGCCTGTGGAGCTCTGTGGTGTGATGCAATAGGATGGCTGCCCTTAAGCTGGCCCCTGGAGGACATCCTGCCTTGTTGGAGTTGGGCTTCCTCCTCTTCCCTCTCCTCCTCTCTTCTCTCAGGCACCCAAGTACAGTCAGTGTCCTCATCATCCCCTCCCTCATCATCATTGGAGCAAACTTGGCAGTATGCTGCAGCTGGGGGAACATGACTGCTAGTTTTTTATCCTTCTGTGGCATCCTCTCTCTCTAGGCGTACGTTACTCCCTTCCTCAACCTGGGAACCAAAATCAGAGCCTTCAAATTGCTGCACATCCTCCATCAGCATGTAACCGATACTATGGTCGAATAATACTGGTGACTCCTCCATGCATGATGGTGGGGCTATGGAAGGAGTAACTTTGGACAAGGAGAGGGTGGAATAAGCCGCTTTGGCAGCTGTATTGGAAGGCAAACTAGTATGAGCCTGGGTGACAGAGGACTCAACCAACTCATCTGTGGTGGCTCAAAAACACGGCCAACAGCAGAAAAAAAGGGCAAGCGTGACCCGCCTGCAGAGGATGCACCATGTCTGCCTCCACCACTTTTCACTGTAGACACAGAGGCTGCTTGCCCTCTTTTAGTGGCCTTGGGAGTGTCTGCCTTTCCTTGGTAGCCTTCCGGACATGGTGGGGATTTTTTTCAACAATGCACTTGTATTATATACTGTACACCGCCAAATGCACTGTATATATAGTCTACACTGAATGCAGCGTTTGTATATATATATATATATATATATATATATATACACACACATATACACACACTATATACGGTACATATATATTCTTACACTGCCTAAACTGACTCTATATACTGTACACTGAATGAACTGTATATATAGTCTACACTGAAGGCAGTGTAATATATACCTGTATATATATATATATATATACACATATATATGTATATACACACACACACTATGTACTGTACATTTATATTCTTGCACTTCCTGTATATACTCTGCACTAGATCTATATACTACACTGCCTGCACTGACTGTATATACTCTGCAGTAGATCTATATACGTCACTGCCTGCACTGCCTGTATATACTCTACACTAGATCTATATACTACACTGCCTACACGCCACTGACTTGAACTGCAGTCTCAACGTTCGCACACTACACGGGGCTGCTGTTCAAGCGGCCTTATATAGTGAGGGGCATGGGCAGAGACCCCTGAGACATGATTGGCCAAAGGCACGCTGCCTTTTTGCCAATCATGGCTCTCACAGCAGAGCACGCTGTGATTGGCCAAACATGCAGGTCATGTGCATGCTTTGGCCAATCAGCGGGTGGCATTTTGTGCAGTCTAGCAATGAATTATGGGGCGCGTGAATTTGGCGCGAACACCCCATAATGTTTTAAATATGGCAGATGGCCGAACAGCCAATGTTCGACTCAAACTTACGCTCGACTCGAACCGACAGCTCATCCCTTCCCAGTATTACCTTTAGATAGTTCATCCTCAGGGAACCATTAACATTGTTACACCAAACCATGTTAATGAAACTGTGCATGCTGGGCAGGCCATAATCAACTGGGCAGGCCAAAAGCAACTGCAGTATACTGTAGATAAGTATACTGTAAAATATTAGCAAAATGATCAGCAAGGGAAGGGGCCCAGAAGTAGGTTAAAAGTACCCTTTTTGGTTTGGTAATTAAAACAAAGTAAGTTTATTATATCTTATCATAACCATTCCACCTTTATAATACAAACAACAAGTCAGAAAAAAAGCATATTTTTGTAAAATAAATGCACAAATATGAATAAGAACAACCCAAAAAATGTGTTCTAAATCATTGTCAGAAAGCCAACACCAGTATAATGTGTGATAAATTTGAAAAGCTGAAATCATTTGTGATAAAGATGCTGAGTCCCATACTGCAACAGTTCATTTTATTCTGTACTATACAGAGTGGTCTATAAAAATGAATATGTATTGTTAAACATTAAGGGGAATGACAAGGACAACCCTGTTAAGAAGCTTTGTAATGCATCAACAATGCATGCAGTGTTCTTTATAAGACTTCCTTTTGAGATATTTTTCTCTGTGCCTTCTCTACAATTCACACTTCAACTTTGATGTTATGAGGTATAAATTCATTTAACAGAAACATGCAGGTGTATTCATTAAACTTACAATATACAGGTCTTGGATGTTGACTGCAAGTAAAAAGTACAAACATAAATGTGGTACCTACGGAAAAAGAAGAATAGCCTAATAGTGAATTGATCGTATAAATAGAGCAGACAAACATATTGGATAACATAAGCAATAAAATCAAACTAAGGGTTGTATAAGTGTTAAAATGGAATTTTGTTTTTCAATCCCTAAATACCACTTGGGGGGGGGGGGGGGGGGGTGTAGCTCAAGGGGGAAAGGCAGTCCAAAAAGAAGGTTTTCTTAAAAACTGACTTGCAGCCAGTTATATTTTAAAAGGTTGCTTGAAAATAAAGCGAACAAAACAGAAAATAAATCCTTGCCATCCAGGCTCTTACTAAACATCTTCACACTGGGTCATTTTTCAGGCACTGCGGTGCTAAAAATAGCACATGTACAGTGCCTGAAAAACTTCCCCCCATTCTCCCCAGTGTGAAAGCCCGAGTGCTTTCACACTGGGGTGGTGCGCTTGCAGGATGAGAAGAAAAGTCCTGCAAGCAGCATCTTTGGGGCCCCCTCCATTGTAATCAATGGACGGCGCTCCCGAATCGGCTGTACACCGCCTTGGAAGCGCCTAGCAGCGGCACTTCTGACCCCTTGTTAACTCTTTCTTGGGGGTTAAAAGCGTCCTGCTCCCGACTGCATAATGGTGCCATAGTGCCGCTATAATAGCAGTAAATGTGAAGCTAATTAGCGGCAATTTACCGATACCGCCCCTCAATCCTTCTCTCCTCTATTCTACTATCTTGCCCCAACCAAGCCACTTCTATCTACAATAAATCCCTGTCCTCCACCCTGGACAAGCTTGGTTCCCTGACTACACAAAGAATCAGGCCTCGACCCTTACAACCCTGGCAAACAGATGACACCAGAAATCTCAAAAAACGTAGCCATGCTCTTGAGCGTCTGTGACACAAGACTAAGTCTCTCAAAGGCTTCAACCAATACAAATCTGCCCTTCAAAAATAAAATTCTTGCCTCCACACTGCCAAGCAGACCTATTTTACCACTCATATTAACACCTTATCATCCAGTCCCCGTCAACTCTTGTCTACCTTCAGCTCTCTACTTCGTCGTCCACCGCCTCCACCCACTAACTCACTCACTGCCCAGGAGATTGCTAATCACTCCAAAAACAAGATTGACTCAATTTGCGATGAAATCTCCACTCTACAGGTATCTACCCCAGTTAAGACCCCATTTAAACAGGTACAATTGACACTCCCCTTCATTCAAACCTGCTACTATAGACAAAGTTACTAAACTCCTTTCTAACCCCCACCTAACCACCTGTCCCCTGGACCCTATTCCCTCTCAAATACTACGTTCACCCTCTGACTTTATCCTATAGTCTCTAACTCAAATCTTCAATCTCTCCCTCTCTTCTAGAAACTTCCCCAAAGCTCTAAAACATGCATTGGTCACCCCCATACTCGAAAAGCCATCCTTGCACCCTACCAATCTACGCCCTATCTCCTTGCTCCCCTTTTCCTCTAAACTCCTTGAACGCCTGGTCTACAACCAACTGAGTGACCACCTCATTGAGAATAACCTTCTTGATCCCCTTCAACCTGGATTTTGCACTCAACACTCCACAGAAACTGCCTTCTAAAACTCACAAATGACCTACTAACCGCAAAAAACAGTGGACACTACTCTGTACTCCTACTTCTGGACCTTTCGGCTGCCTTTGATACAGTTGACCACCTCCTCCTCAAAAAAAAACTTTACTCCCTCTGTCTCCATTACTGTGCTCTTTGGTGGCTCTCATCCTACCTATCCAAATGCACCTTCAGTATCACAATTCTACTTCCTCCTCTCCTCTTCCTTTCTCTGTCGGGCTCCTCCAAGGTTCTGTTCTTGGACCTCTCTTATTTTGCATATACACCTCTTCCCTGGGCTAGCTGATAGCCTCCCATGGCTTTCAATATCATTTCTACACTGATGACACTCAAATCTACCTCTCCACCCCTCAACTCATTCCATCAGTCTCCTCATGCATCACTAACTTACTAACAGACATAACTGCCTGGATGTCACACCACTTCCTCAAACTCAACTTGTCCAAAACTGAACTCATGATATTTCCTCCCCCACGCACCTCTTCCCTTGACTTCTCTGTCAAAAGCAATGGCACAACCATCCACCCATCTCCACATGTCAGTGCTAGGTGTTTTTCTGGACTCTGAACTCTCCTTTTGATCCCACATCCAATCACTTTCCAAAGCTTGCCGACTCAACATCTCTAAACTGCGCTCCTTTCTAACCAATGAAACCACAAAGCTCCTGATTCACTCACTAGTTATCTCTCGCCTCGGCTACTGAAACTCCCTCCTCATTGGCCTCTGCTCTCAGCTAAATCACTAGCCTAGTCTCAAAATGCCAACTTAATCATCCTCTTCATTCCTCCCAAGACCTCCTACTCTCCAGTTCCCTCATCACCTCCTCCCATATTCGCCTCCAGGACTTCTCCCAAGCCTCTCGCATCCTCTGGAGTTTCCTACCGCAATCTTTCAGACTGTCTCCAAATCTATCTACTTTCAGGTGATCCCTGAAAACTTTTCTCTTCAGAGAAGCCTATCCTGCCTCCACCTAACAACTGCACATTTATTTTCTTCATCAGCTCATCCACCACAGTTATTACCCTTTCGTATCACGTGACCCTCCCTTCTAGATTGTAAGCTCTAATGAGCAGGGCCCTCTAATTACTCCTGTATTGAATTGTATTGTAATTGTACTGTCTGCTCTAATGTTGTAAAGTGCTGTGCAAATGTCGGCGCTATATAAATCCTGTATAATAATAATAATAAGATCATTTAAGAACATCTTTACAGTCGAGATATCGTGCAGCTTCACTGAAAATATTATTCCTTTTAAAATCATACTATGACACAAACAACAAAGTCTTGATCAAATTGAGAAAATTATTTTACTATTTTTATTTTAATTATTATTATTCTTTGTAAGATTGTTCTATGATTTGGTTGTATTCGTACACCAAACAGAAAACCATTTCTCGTTTGAAACCTACACACAGGTAGTGGGTCCTTGCCAACAAGCATTATGTACCTTTACTTATGTCATCACTCAGTCTAACTAGAATATAACAGTCCTTAGGGCTGTTATAGCTGCAAAGGGTGGGCCAATTCAATATTTAACCCTACGGATTAAGACTGGGATGCCATTAAAGTTCATGTGCGTTTAAAAGCAGGTGTCCCAATACTTTTGACAATATATTGTAGTTATCCTAGATAAGCCAGGATTGAAAGAACTGCACACTGTTCTACTTTTTTTCCAACCCCTAAAATACTGCGCAGCTCATGTCCAGATGTAACTGAGCATATATACATATATCAGTCTCTAAGAAAAGATGCATTTTGGTATTTATGGTATTTTTGTAGCAACCTACTAGATATCAAAGTGGATCTTCACCACATTTACTAATCTAAGTAAAAATTAATTTGCAAAGTGAACAGCCTATTTGCATTTTTAAATCAACCTCTGTATCTCTTACTTAGTTGTTTATGTAGGTACGTGCCTCCTGGGGTTACACATTATTATGTGCAGAGAGATTGGGGTGCTGGTCACTTAAAGCATAGCTAATGGCATTTTTTTTAAAGACTTGACATTTTTACTTTAATGCAAACCCTGCAATAAGGTAAACAAATATCCCTGTATCTGTATCGCCCTCTCAGCCCCTTATACTTACCTGAGCCCGATATTAGTCCAACGCTGTGCCCATATGCAGCGGCTCTGTCTATGGACTCAGGTAGCGTGGCTCTGGATTGAGCCCACAGATGGGCCCCCATGGGGGAGCACCGAGAAGAGGAAGAGTGGAGAGCGCTGACAGGGGACCCCATGTTTGTTAGATTTTTTTTTTTTAATTTGAAGAGAGAATAGAGCACCTGTCAGGTTTTTATTGCTGTCTGTGCCCCAGCTAGAGAGTTTCACCCCCTCTAATTGTCATGTTTACCGTTATTGTTGAAAGAAAGTGAAAGTCCCACATTTTGGTTTGTCACCAGAACAGTAAGAGATGGTAAATCTACCAATGGAGACATTTTGGCCCTGATTTACTATACCTCCCAAATCTACTCCAGCAGTGCCTTAAAATAACTCCCAATTAAAGGCAATTACAACTTCAACTCTCACAGACTGGAGTAAAATAGCACACATGCGGCCTCTATTTGCCTGTGAAGATGCCTCTCAGGTTACATGTTGTTGTTAGCTGGGATGGAACTTTTGGTTGTATGCAAGTTCATTGCCATAAAAAAAAAGAAAAAAACATTACCACCCCTCTCTCTAATTGTAACAGCCTTAGCCCCAGGGGACATGTCTGAATAGATAAAAAAAGTTTCACTTTTTTTTTTCCAGGAGCAGTGGTTTTAATAATGGTTAAAGTGAAAAAAAATATTCCTTTAACCACTTCAGCCCGGAAGGAATTCACGCTTTAGGACCTGAGCACTTTTTGCGATTTAGCACGCCGTTGCTTTAACTGAGAATTGCGTGGTCGTGCGAGATTGTACCCAAACAAAATGTGCGTCCTTTTTTACCCACAAATAGAGCTTTCTTTCGGTGATATTTGATCTCCTCTGTGTCATTTGTGATCGCCGCTCGAAATAAAAAAAGAGCGACAATTTTTCAAAATGACCAGTTTTTCTTAGTTTTTGCTAAAATACAAATCCAATTGTAAAAAAATAAAGATCATTTTATTTACTTGTTTTTGGCCAATTTATATTCTTCCTCCTATCTTTGTTAAAAAAAAAAAAAAATCGAAATTGGCGTTTATTGTTTTGTTTGCGCAAAAGTTGCTGCGTTTATGGATGATGCAAATTAATTTCTGGAGTTGTATTTTTTACATTTTTTACTAGTAATGGCGGCGATCTGCGATTTTTAGCGGCACTGCAATATTGCGGCAGACATGTCGGACCATTTAGACATTTTTTTTGGACCATTGGCATTTATACAGTGATCAGTGCTCTAAAAATGCACTGCTTACTGTAGAAATTCCATTGGCAGTGAAGGGGTTAACCTGGAGAGGGTTAACTGTGTTCCCTATGGGGTGTTCTAACTGTATGGGGGGCTGGGTTGCCAGGGGGAGGGGAGTGATCACGGTTTCCATATACAGGAAGCATGTGATCACCGTCCTTCCCCCTTTGTCCGAACGGAGATCCATGTTTACATACACGGACCTCCATTCTTTCACTGAAGAGGGGCCATCGCGGGTAGCCAGCGGCGATCGAGTCTGCCCTACCCGCTCCCTGACCCCCCCCAGATTGCCTCCGGCAGCACGCACGTGCTCACATTGCTAGTCATCGCAGCTGCCGTCAGGTGAGGGCGGTTTGCGATAATGAACCACTTTGCCGCTATCACGCTGCGGCGGGCGGGCGGCAAGTGCTTGACGGGTCCCCTTAGTATGGATCTCTGTGATGTTTAGAACAGTGGCACCACAAAATGACATTTGTAAAGGAAAAATTGTCATTTAAAATCGGTCGTGGCTGGAATGTTTTGCTGGTTTCCTGCAATATAGATAACAGATCACTGAAAAAGCATTGCGTTGGGGGTCTCCCCCAGTCCTTACCAGGCCCTTCGGGTCTGGTATGGATTTTAATGGGAACTCCAAGCCAAATTGTTAAAAAATGGTGTCCCCCCAAAATCCAAACAAAACCCTTATCCGAGCATGCAGACCTGGCATGGCAGGGGGGGTGGGGACGGATGAGTGCGCCCCTCCGAACCTTACCAGGTCACATGTCCTCAACATGGGGAGGGTGCTTTGGGGTCTGGTTTTGTTTTTGGAAGGACCCCTGTGCCTGTTTTTTGTTGACTTTGCTGTGGGGTTGCCGTTTAAATCCATACTATGCCTGAGGTGCCTGGTTTGGATTTTGGGGTGCCCTTATGCATTTTGTCAAATTAAATTGAGCGTGGGGTTCTCCTTTAAATACTTATCAGACCCAAAGGGCCTATTATGTGCCTGGGGGTGTGGCCCTACTCTGTTTTAGGGGTTTGACTTAAGCATGGCGTTCCCCTTAAAATCAAGGACACACCTGCAGCACCCCATACTATTGAATATGTATGTATCATTGCATACATTTGCAAACTTCATAGTATAGAAGCCCTAAAAAGGTTGGTAATCAGCGTCTGTGTCGTTTTCAACATACAATGCAAATTTGAAGCAGGTGACACCTGGGAATCAAACCCATGGAACCAACTGTGGAAGGTTAATGAGCTAACCACTACACTGCCCAGCTGAGCATAATTAAACATACAAAGTCCAAGTAATAATGTTTACCTGGTCTTCATCTTACAGTGTTTGCTAAATGTACATTTAAAAACAAAGACATTTAGCAATCTGATTGCATAATGCATTCGCAGCTTACGTCTAGGAATTTGAACAAAGAGGTCACATACATGGTTATTTGAAAACATTTTTATTTATTCAAGCCACTCATGGAGCAATGTAGCCAGCCACGGCTTTTTGCACCATGTACAGATTTGGGAAACATACTGGACTCTGATATCTGGTACAGGTTCTTGCCCAAACAAGAAGCAATTATGCACCCCCACCAGCTGAATACAGGAAAGGCATGGCCAGGTTGCTGTGCAGCTTCCAAGCCACATCTGATGTGCCAGGCTATTTATGCAGGTCATAGATGCCAGTTCTTGCCTTGTATCACAAACGATCCACTTTCCACAAATCAAGATGAGTGCAGGATATAAAGGTGCCTTTCTACCACCTTGAACCGAAAGCAGTACCACTCCTGTAAAATGTGAACAATGGATAATTGACATTTCATCATGACAATCAATTCTCAGTGCAGCCTAGCTTGAGTTTATGTTACAGTTTTTTCCAGATCAGGACTGATGTCCTAGGAATGATTGCCCTAGAACATTCTTTACAAAGGCAGAAGTGTTTGTACCTTCATGGCTTCTATGTATGAATGTAACAAATATTCTCTAGCCAGCAGCCCCCACATCCACTCAAATACTTACCTGAGCGGTAAGTAAGGTTAGTGTTAGTGGGCAAGCAAACAGTGTTTGTCATGTTGACTGCACACTACATAAAGGGTCAACCCCAACTGGCATATGTTTGTTAGCATCTGGGTTCCTGTGAGAACTAGCCTGCAAAGTTGGTATTTTTACACATTCTCAATCTCTAGCTATGTTCTAAAACGTACCTGTAAAGTAGCCAGCAATCAATCGATTCCGGGTGCCAATCCCGCCAGTTTTGTTTTGGTCCCTAGGGACTGGCAGCTGACGGACCTCTGGCTCCCTCTCCCATCCAGCTCCCATGAATCACCCCTTGCAAGACACATGTTGTGCAAAATGCAACAGGCAAGTATGATCCTGGAAGCCTTTGGAGGAGAGTATAGTAGCTTCCCCCCAGGCCTGGCCAAGCAGAGAAACCGGGACTTCAGTAAGCCAATAGTAAGCTCAACTATGGCCCAGCTTCTCCGCAAGGCACTATTGTAGCATTGTTGTGGCTGGCCCTGGGGGTACCTGATTGGAGCCATTAGCCACGTCAGCTGTGGATATCCAGCATCCCCTGGAAAATAAACAAAAAAGCAAACATTAGTCCTTCCCATCCCTTTTTGTGGCCATAGATGCCTGCCTACAAAATGGGAGACAATGAAGAATGTATTAGGCCAACCTGGTTTTTCAGCTGTAAAAATGTTCAAACAATCAAAAACTGCCAAAAACAACCAAAAAATGCTATAGAGTGCACATCCACAATGTTTTTGGACGTTTTAGACCAATTGAGTAAAATAAAAAAAAATAAAAAAAAATGCTGGCCCTTTAAAAACGCACAAAAAAATTGCAAAAAAAGGCAAAAAAAAGGCGGTAATATAACACCGGTAAAAGGTGCAAAAATTACAGATAGACCTCTTTCACACTGAGGCACTTTTCAGGCGCTATTTAGGCAAAAAAAAAGCGCATGTAAAGAGCCTCAAAAGTCACTCCCCATCCACCCCAAGCCTGTGTGCTTTCACACTGTTGCGGTCCGCTTGCAGGACGTTGCAAAAAGTCCTGCAAGCAGCATCTTTGGAGCGGTGTGATGAGCGATAATATACCGCTCCTCCACCGCCCCTGCCCATTGAAAACCATGGGCAGCGGCTGCACACCACCTCAGAAGCACAGAGAGCGGGCACTTTTAACCCAGTTTTAACCCCTTGAGGGGGGTTCAAAGTGCCCCACTCCCGCAGCCTTAGCGCCACTCTAACAGCAGTAAATCCCCGCTGTTACTAGCGGGGATTTACAGCTAATGCCCCACTGCCCCCAGTGTGCAAGTGCCCATAAGCTACAGACATTTTTTGGATGTTTTTTTTAAAGTCCTATGTGCATGAAGCAGCACAGACGTTAATTTTGTACCATATCTTGCACCATGTTTAGCCTAAACCTACATTGACTCATTCCTACATCAAATTACTCCTTGTTCATGTGGGAATACCATTGTAATGACTAGTGTGTTCAGCTTCTGTGGAAGGGGAAAACCTTTCCAGCTTGCTGCACATTAATGTTATTAGCTAGAGACAACCTCTCTAATGTAATATAAAAAGAAAAACAGTATTGCGCTTTAAAAAATCCCAAATATAGCAGCAACATATAGTGCGATAATAACACCCAAACAATATATATAATCAAAACAGTTGCGCTTAAAAGTGATGAAGTGAAATAAATAATCATAAACGTGACCAAATGATGTAAGTGAAAAAATTATTATGCATAAAGTCCAAAAATGAACCTATATAAAACAAGTGGAATAGCTCCTTTGATGAATATCCACACACTAAAATAAAGAAGACTGATGACAAAGTAGTCCCAAAAAAAGGAAAAAACAAGAGCAAAAAGTCCAACACCATGCAGTAGTGAAGTGAAGTATATGGAATAATGGTTAAGGCATTCAGATCCACCAGAGAAAAGAGATGAGCCGCCACCGATGATGTGTACACCTCTAGATTAATAAAGGGTACCCTTACCGGAGGGAGTGGACCCACTATTTCTAGTAAGTCACCAGCGCTGGCAGAAATTGACCCTCTGCGGGGTATAACACCAGGTAGGCTCGTCTCTTCCTAATGGTAAGGTAATTGCAGTGGGAGCAGCCTTTCTCCAGTCACAATGCTCGCAAGTCACACATGTATCATCATGGAAAGGAGAGAACTCACATAGCGTAATTCCATTAAAACATGAATTTATTGCAGATGACAGAATGGGTACTCACATACAACGATCGTTTAAAAGCATTGGAATAAGCCGGCATAGAAATTAAAACAGCGTTCCCGTTCCTCTCGAACGTGTAGGCGTGATGACGTCAGTCGTAGCTCCGCCCTACATGTTTTGTCACACGTGACGTCTTCAAGGGGCACGGGCAACGTACTGACGCACCACTATTTATACTAATTTGAGCGCACCAAGCCTCGCTCTGAGAGCCGGCCGCCATCTTATTGAAGACCGGAACCCATGTATATGGCCATTAAACCATCCACAGATGGGAAATTCCGTCCTCCAAAAGGAAGTAGTTTATC
>BLSH010204989.1:74471-85914 GCA_018402905.1 Glandirana rugosa
CACACACACACACACATATATATATATATATATATATATATATATATATATATATCAAACAGAGGACACTATGGTGGGGGGTGCAGGGGACACAGGGCACTACAGTGGGGGGGGGGGGTGCAGAGGACAGAGGACACTACATGATGTAAGGGGATCAGCACTCATATGTAACTTAGAGATGCCACATCATCCCTTTAATCCAGGACACATATGAATTACACAGGTTCTGTGGCTGATTTCATGCAGATAAGGCACCAAGTGAGTTTAATTACCACCTTAATCAGCCTCAGAACCTGTGCAATTGATATGTGTCCTGGATTAAATGGATGATGTGGCAACCCTAATGTAACTATATATATATATATATATATATATATATATATATATATACACACACACACACACGTATATTATATACATGTGTATGCCCGCCCAGGCGTATAACTTTCTTTACTTTCCTGCTTTGGGCTCTAGCCCCAGATCTTTTGTAGATCTAGCAATGCCCCTGACGTTAACCCTGAGCCTTACTCAGTTACAATGTTAAAATGATTGACATGAGTAATGCTTGAGGCCAGTGTAAGCAAGGTAACTTTTAGCTTACCTTTACGGTAGAAGTCTATCCAAAACTTTTTTGTGTTTCTTTAAATATTAAAGTTAAGTTAAAATTTCTTCCTGGATAAAGTAACATTTCAGATTCAAAATACCACCCGGAAGACTTCGTTTACTTCATTTACGAACAAAGCTGAAGAGTGAAGAATTTTAGATCAGCTCATTTGTTCATAGGGGCCCTCATACAAGCTCTTCCTACTAACACAGAAATCAAAGGGAATAAATCATGGTCACACACTGCTTTTTCACGTGGCTTCAAAGAACATTGACTACAGCGCCAAGATAACATCATCTGGGAATGGCGAACATGCCGCTGCTTTATGCAAGAGGTTAATTAAAACATTCATCAAAGCCTTCTAAACTGAAAACATCTGAAGTTTAATATTTTCCAATATCTATTTTCTCTTACTATTTCTAAACAACACAAGGAGCTGCATCTGATGCTGTTAAAATGCAATATGTCCAAATCTGTAAATTCCATTACAGAAGATTTAAATCTTTAAATATTTCTATAATCACGCTGCAAACTGTTTTAAGGTGTCAGCTATGTTTGCTATACAATCACAGATATTTAATATGATTTGGTGTAAGGTAGATTGTATTTGGAGGACCTCTATGGAAGAGCAGTTTTAAAGTGTTTGTGGGCAGTCCAAAACCCCACCTTTGGAGTATCTAGTCACCCTAAAACCACAGGAGGTACAGTATGTCTATAGGGACTGGATGCATAAGCACTGCAGGCTTTCCACTCTTGATGGGAAGGTGTAGAATGAGCAGCACTGGTAGTTAAAGCTGCTGTGAGGATGAGATTTGCAGGTGCTTGCAGGAGCTAACATTCCTATAAAGATTTGTCTTCAACACTTATAGACGAGAACATATGGGCTCTTTAAATTGTAAACTGGGCCCATCAAAAAAGGGCAAAAAACAGGTACTTACCTACCAAAGTTTTCATAAAAGAGACTTACATGAAAATAAGGGCCAGTCTGTTTATAGCCACCTGAATGAAAATCATTCTTGGGTCTTTTAGTAGAGCAAACTTTGTATTTTCAAGTTCCACTTTAGGAAGATTTTAGGAGGTAAGGGCCTGCTTTGGGATCAGTTATGCCCCACCCCACACAGTTAGAACACACCCAGGGAAAACATTTAACCCCTTCACTGCCCCCTTAGTGTTAACCCCTTCCCTGCTAATGAAATTCATACACTAATCAGTGTCTATTTTGAGATCTGATCGCTGTATTTGGTTTGGGTAAAATGTCGCATGACCGTGCAATTGTCATTCAAAGAGTGACAGTGCTGAAAACTGAAAATTTGTCTGGGCAGGAGGGGGGGTTTAAGTGCACAGTAAGGAAGTGCTTAATATATAGAGTACACTCTGTAGCTAATAATATAAAATCATTAATGAACTTCAAAGTGCTAGTGCAATAAATAATTCTCCAATAGGCAGCAAGATCCTCAATACATTGTGACAAGTGCTCAGTGTTCAAAGTGCTTGTGAAGTCCCCTTTATTTTCCTCCTTAGGTTATATTTCAGAATCCCTAAATGTGCATAGTTCATACAGATGACAAGTAGCAAATCCTTAAGGACTTTTTCATTCAGGTGCCGAACGGGTGCTGGTCAAACGTGCTCCCCTATGGATACCCCACTTACCAAATGGCATCACCCCTGCAGGGGTAAAACACATGGACGCCAATCCGGTGACTTCTGGGGTCTCCTGGAGTGCCGGGGTTAAATAGCTGTGTTGTCTGGTCCTAGTGTCCTCAGCGGAGGCGTGGATATTTTGCCATTTTAGGCGCGTTCACGTGCCGGAAACGGAGCTAAACAATGCTATTTAGGCTTCCTGCTCCTGTCAGCAGGTGCTGTCCGTTCTACAGCGTCTGAGTACCTGTGAGCATCAGCTCTGTTCCTGTGACCTGTTCCTGTGTGTGTTCCTGTTTTCCTGATCCGACCCGGCTTGCTCTGACCCGCTGATTATCTGCCTGCACCGACCCCGGCTATCTACGTCCATCCGATTGTCTGACCCTTCTGTACTTCTGCTGCCAGTCTGTTAACGAACCTTTGCTTGGACTTTGACCACTCTCTTGCCTGATCCCTTGTACCGCACCGCCCACCAGTTACCGACCCTGCCTGCACGACCATCCTTCTACCTGCACGACCATCTGGAACACACTACCACCAGTGACCATCCAGCCCTCGTGCCATCTCGCACTCTGGGACTTCCTGTTTACACTACCAGGGGTCCCTGAATCGGGTGTGTAAGAGCAGTTGTTCAATGCATAAGACAGACTCCACCACCAGGACCGTGACAGTAATGGACAGCCATGACCAAGTCTGCACAGGGAACACCCTCACCCATGGACGAGCTGTGCGTCCATTTGGCCAGGCTCACGCAAGCCATGAAAAACCTACAAGAAGGCTATACCCGGCTGGAGGAGCAAGTACGAGAAATGCGTGAGCTCTCCGCCCCCTCTGCATCGGGAGGCGAGGCTGCAGCAGCCCGCACCATTGTGGCGCTAACATCAGAGCCCAAGGTCCCCCTGCCTGACAAGTTTGCAGGGGATCGGAGTAAGTTCAGGTCCTTCCGCAGTGCATGCGAGCTTTACTTCAGATAACAGCCACGCACCTTCTCCTTAGAAGTCACTAAGGTGGGCCTGGTGATCTCCCTGCTGCAGGGGGAGCCCCAGACCTGGGCCCATCGACTCTGGGAATAGCAAGCACCTGAAGTGGCAACCCTGAAAGACTTCTTTGATGCCATAGCAAGACTATACCAGGACCCCCACCTTGCAGCCACCGCTGAGGCCACCCTGCACTGCAGAGGACTATGTGGCTGAGTTCAGGCGTTGGAGTGCTGACACCACCTGGAATGATGCGGCACTCTGTTATCAATTCCGCCTAGGCCTGTCAGAGCCACTGAAGGATGAGCTTGCCCGTGTCGGGGTGCCTGCGACCCTGGAGGCCCTGATAAACCTGGTCATTCAAATCGACCGGAGGCTCAGGGAACGCCAGGCTGAGCGTGCTGCTGGCACATCCACCATTTCACGCCTGACCTGTATGATGCCCCAGGTCCCTAGCCACGTGGCTCCCGCACCAGCTTCAGCTGCACCAGCAGACCTACCTGAACCCATGCAGATCGGTCTCCTGCGCCCATCTCTCACCCCAGAGGAGAGACAATGGCGCCGGGCGTTAAACCTATATCTGTACTGTGGAGAGCCCAGACACCTGCCCTGCCAAAGCCGGTAAGTGGCACCATCTGACCAACCAGGATGCAGCATCTGTCAATCGTAACGTCTCTCACCTGACTCTCCTTATCTTTTTACAGTTGCCCGGAGGGAGCATCCAAGTTCCCGCAATCATTGATTCAGGGGCATGTAGCTGCTTTGTGGACCAGGCTTTTGCAACACTACACCAGATGCCCCTGCGCCCCAAGGCGCACAAAATTACTGTTCGTCTGGCTGATGGGACGGCCATTAAATCCGGCCAGGTCACCATGGAGACCCATCCGATTCCGGTCTCTACAACCGAGGGACACCAGGAGCTACTTATACTTGATGTCATCGCCTCACCTCTGTTCCCCATCATCTTGGGGCTGCCTTGGCTCCGGGCACACAGTCCCAACATAAACTGGTCCTCTGGACATGTCCAATTCCCATCTCCTTACTGTGGCCAACACTGCCTGCTTCCATCCCGGAATGTGGGCCCCTCACTCTTGAGCTTGGACTCTGATTCAGACCTGGAAACTCGTCAAGCGGTACCCTCATTGTACCACGAGTATCTCAATGTTTTCAGTTAAAAGGGGGCAGACCAACTACCACCTCACAGGCCCTATGACTGCCCCATAGAGCTACTGCCAGGAACCAAGGTCCCTTTCGGACGCATTTACCCACTGTCTGACCTTACAACTTGATTCCCATCAGGGAGGGCGACGAGTGGAAGACCGCCTTCCGGACTTGTTTTGGCCATTACGAGTATCTCTCATCAGCATCACCTGGCCAAGGGCTGACCTGGAAGGATGGTCTCTGGTGGCACCATAACCAAATCTATGTACCCAAGAAGCTACGCCCTGCGATTCTAAAATTTCACCACGACCACAAACTTGCCGGGCACTTTGGCACTCGGGAAACCGCTGAACTGATGCTACGCACTTTTTGTTGGCCCCTACTTTCTGAGGACTGTCTGGCTTATGTCCGCCCCTGCTCCACTTGTGCCAGAAACAAAACGGACAAGACCAAGGCCTGGGGGCTCCTGAAACCTCTCCCTATCCTTGACCGGCCATGGTCCAACATTTCAATGGACTTTATAGTGGAATTGCCCCCAGCCAAAGGGCACACCACAATCTACGTGGTTGTGGATAGACTAACAAAAATGGCACACTTCCTCGCGATGAAGGGCACCCCCACTGCAAAGGAAACTTCGGAGATCTTTATTAACCACTTCCCGCCCGGCGCATTGACAAATGACGTCCGGGCAGGGGTTCATTATCCTGACTGGACGTCTATTGATGTCCTCAGGATAATCCGCAATCGCGCGCCCCTGGGGGCGCGCATCTCGGCGATCAGTGGTGCCGTGGGTCAGGCTGACCCACCGCTTTACCGACCGAGGTAAAAGGCTTCGATCCGAAGCCTTTTACCATGTGATCAGCCGTGACAATCACAGCTGATCACAGTGTAAATAGGAAAAGCCGTTTATCGGCTTTTACTCTGTTCAGGTCTGCAGATCTGAGCAGCGGAGAGCCGATCGGCTGCTCTCCTGACGGGGGGGCTGCGCTGAACATTTATCAGTGCAGCCACCCTCAGGATCACCCCACTGGACCACCAGGGAGCCGGATCAGGACCACTAGGGAGCCCCCACTAGACCACCAGGTAAGGGCATTATTGTGCACTGTAGGGATGGCACTGTGCCCATGTATGATGCCTGCCAGTGCCATCCCTAACAGTGCTTGTTGCAACTGTGCCCACCACTGCCACCTATAAGTGCCCACCTGTGACCACCTGTGTCACCTATCAGTGCCCATCAGTGCCCAGTGCCACTTATCAGTGCCACCTATGAGTGTCCATCAGTGCCGCATATCAGTGCCACGTATCAGTGCCCGTCAGTGTTGCTTGTCAGTGCCGCCCATCCGTGCTGTATATGTGCCCCATCATCAGTGCAACCTTATCAGTGCCACCTCATCAGTGCCAATCTGTACTGCCTCATCAGTGCCCGTCAGTGTAGCCTCATCAGTGCCCATCAGTGTAGCCACATCAGTGCCCATCAGTGAAGGAGAAAATGTACTTTATACAAACTTTTGTGACAGAAACAAAGAAAAATGTTTTTTTTTTTCAAAATTTTCGGTCTTTTTTTTTCTATAGCGCAAAAAATAAAAACCGCAGGCGTGATCAAATACCACCAAAAGAAAGCTCTATTTGTGGGAACAAAATGATAAAAACTTTGTTTGGGTACAATGTCGCACGACCGCGCAATTCTCATTCAAATCGCAACAGCACTGAAAGCTGAAAATTGGTCTGGTAGGGAAGTGTTCTAAGTGCATGGTATTGAAGTGGTTAAGGAAGTCATCCGGGTGCATGGCATCCCAGAAAACATTGTGTCTGATCGGGGGTCCAGTTAACCTCTTGGTTCTGGAAGGCCCTCTGTGTGGCTCTGGAGATTGACCTGTCCTTCTCAATGGCATATCACCCCCAAACCAACGGCCAGACCGAGATGACAAATCAAACGTTGGAGCAATATCTCGCCTATAATAACTCAGTACATTCTGCAACTAAACAATCACCCTTCTGGGCCAATTACGGATTCCACCCTACCATGCTTCCCAGTCTGGCAGATGAGATACCAGCGGCACACGAAAAAGCTCAGTTTTTCAGGGCCAACTGGAAACTCTTGCAAGAGACACTTGCTAAGACGCAAGAAGTTACCAAGGCAGCTTTTGACAGGAAAAAACGGGGCAAACTCAATTTCCAACCTGGTGACAAGACTTGGTTGTCAACAAAGAACTTGAAATTATCATGCCCGTCTAAAAAGCTGGGCCCACGATTCATCGGCCCCTTTCTCTGTTAAAAGGAAGGTCAACCAGGTCTCCTACGAGCTGGAACTCCCACCATCCCTACGGATACACCCAGTGTTCCACGTGTCCTTACTGAAGCCGGTGGCCCCGGACCCCTTCCCCAATAGAGCTATAGCTTCCCCTGCCCCTGTCATGGTCGATGGAGCAGAAGAATTTGAGGTCGAAGCGATACTCGACTGCAGAAAGAGGGGTGGCGGGGTCAAGTACTGGGTGAAGTGGAAAGGTTACGGGCCGGAAGAAAGCTTGTGGGGGCCCGAAGCTAACCTCCATGCCGATGACTGTATCCAAACCTTTAAGGATAACAATCCCGCCAAGCTGGGCATCCGGAGGCTGCCCCTTGGGGGGGGGGGGGCAGTGTTAGGAAAAGACTGGCCATATTCCTGTGCCTGAAGGAATCTAGACATTTTCTGGACATTTTGCCGTTTTGGGCGCGTTAACGTGTGCTCGTGCGTGCACGTGTGCGTTCACGTGCTCCCGTGCGCACGCACACCCCAGAAACGGCGCCAAGCAACGCTATTTAGGCTTCCTGCACCTGTCAGCAGGTGCTGTCCATTCTACAGCATCTGATCGTCAGCTTTGTTCCTGTGACCTGTTCCTGTGTGTGTTCCTGTTTTCCTGATCTGACCCGGCTTGCTCTGACCCGCTGATTATCTGCCTGCACCGACCCCGGCTATCCACGACCATCCGATTGTCTGACCCCTCTGTACTCCTGCTGCCAATCTGTTAACGAACCTTTGGAATTTGACCACTCTCTTGCCTGATCCCTTGTACCGCACCGCCCACCAGTTACCGACCCAGCCTGCACGACCATCCTTCTACCTGCATGACCATCTGGAACTTCACACTACCACCAGTGACCATCCAGCCCTTGTGCCATCCCGCACTGCGGGACTTCCTGTTTACACTACCTAGGGTCTCTGAATTGGGTGTGTAAGAGCGGTTGTTCCCTGCATAAGACAGACTCCACCACCAGGACCATGACAGGTAAAGCCAAATGTATTAAGCGGCGAGTGGAATGCACGTTATCCTTGCAGGAAGCAAGCGAGACTTTCTCAAACAAGCACTGCTCGGGCGTTCTGCACTATAGAAACCGTTTATTGACATTGGATACTGTTTTGAATACATTTGGCTTTACCTAAATAAAGGCACCATTTGAAACAGACTTCACTATTGGCATTCCTTGTTTCTTCCCCTCTGCATTTGGACACCCACGCCTCCGCTGAGGACACTAGGACCAGACAACACGGCCATTTAGCCCCGGCACTCCAGGAGACCCCAGAAGTCACCAGATTGGCGTACATGCATTTTACCCCTGCAGGGGTGACGCCATTTGGTAAGTGGGGTATCCATAGGGGAGCACGTTTGACCAGCACCCCTTCGGCACCTGAATGAAAAAGTCCTTAAGGATTTGCTACTTGTCATCTGTATGAACTATGCACATCTAGGGATTGTGAAATATAACCTAAGCACTTTGAACACTGAGCACTTGTCACAATGTATTGAGGATCTTGTTGCCTATTGGAGACTTATTTATTGCACTAGCACTTTGAAGTTCATTAATGATTTATATTATTAGCTACAGAGTGTACTTTATATATTAAGTTCATAGTATTGGTCCATCATACTTTGCACTACCACTTTGGGAATTATCTTTTGTTTCATGAATTAAGAAAAACACATCATGTAAGATTTTCTGCACTTTATTTTAGGGTTAGGGTTAGGGTTAGGGTTAGGGTTAGGTATTTTATTTATTTTTCTTAAGAAAAACACAGCACACAAATCCTGGATTTTTCATCTTTATTAACTCTGATGTTTTTTGATAACACAAGCAATCTTTGTTGAACCACTAGGGGGCACTAATACACGGCTTAAACTCACAATATTAAGGATCCTTGTCCCACTTACAGTGAGGAAAATAAGTATTTGAACACCCTGCTATTTTGCAAGTTCTCCCACTTAGAAATCATGGAGGGGTCTGAAATTGTCATCGTAGGTGCATGACCACTGTGAGAGACATAATCTAAAAAAAAAAATCCAGAAATCACAATATATGATTTTTAAACTATTTATTTGCATGATACAGCTGCAAATAAGTATTTGAACACCTGTCTATCAGCTAGAATTCTGACCCTCAAAGACCTGTTAGTCTGCCTTTAAAATGTCCACCTCCACTACATTTATTATCCTAAATTAGATGCACCTGTTTGAGGTCGTTAGCTGCATAAAGACACCTGTCCACCCCATACAATCAGTAAGAATCCAGCTACTAACATGGCCCAGACTAAAGAGCTGTCCAAAGACACTAGAGACAAAATTGTACACCTCCACAAGCCTGCAAAGGGCTATGGGGAAATTGCCAAGCAGCTTGGTGAAAAAAGGTCCACTGTTGGAGCAATCATTAGAAAATGGAAGAAGCTAAACATGACTGTCAATCTCCCTTGGACTGGGGCTCCATGCAAGATCTCACCTCGTGGGGTCTCAATGATCCTAAGGAAGGTGAGAAATCAGCCCAGAACTACAAGGGAGGAGCTGGTCAATGACCTGAAAAGAGCTGGGACCACCATTTCCAAGGTTACTGTTGATACACAAGACGTCATGGTTTGAAATCATGCATGGCACGGAAGGTTCCCCCTTAAACCAGCACATGTCCAGGCACGTCTTAAATTTGCCAATGACCATTTGGATGATCCAGAGTAGTCATGGGAGAAAGTCATGTGGTCAGATGAGACCAAAATAGAACTTTTGGGTCATAATTCCACTAAACGTGTTTGGAGGAAGAAGAATGATGAGTACCATCCCAAGAACACCATCCCTACTGTGAAGCATGGGGGTGGTAGCATCATGCTTTGGGGGTGTTTTTCTGCACATGGGACAGGGCAACTGCACTGTATTAAGGAGAGGATGACCGGGTCCATGTATTGCAAGATTTTGGGGAACAACCTCCTTCCCTCAGTTAGAGCATTGAAGATGGGTCGAGGCTGGGTC
The DNA here is from genome assembly GCA_018402905.1 of Glandirana rugosa. NCBI lineage: Eukaryota > Metazoa > Chordata > Amphibia > Anura > Ranidae > Glandirana > Glandirana rugosa. The sequence goes on from BLSH010204989.1 coordinate 84,119, forward strand.
TTCCAACATGACAATTACCCGTAGCACACAGCCAGGATAACCAAGGAGTTGCTCTGTAAGAAGCATATCAAGGTTCTGGCGTGACCTAGCCAGTCTCCAGACCTAAACCCAATAGAGAATCTTTGGAGGGAGCTCAAACTCTGTGTTTCTCAGCGACAGGCCAGAAACCTGACTGATCTAGAGAAGATCTGTGTGGAGGAGTGGGCCAAAATCCCTCCTGCAGTGTGTGCAAACCTGGTGAAAAACTACAGGAAATGTTTGACCTCTGTAATTGCAAACAAAGGCTACTGTGCCAAATATTAACATTGACTTTCTCAGGTGTTCAAATACTTATTTGCAGCTGTATCATACAAATAAATAGTTTAAAAATCATACATTGTGATTTCTGGATTTTTTTTTTTTAGATTATGTCTCTCACAGTGGACATGCACCTATGATGACAATTTTAGACCCCTCCATGATTTCTAAGTGGGAGAACTTGCAAAATAGCAGGGTGTTCAAATACTTATTTTCCTCACTGTATATCCAGCCAAAAAAAGCTAAGGTGACAGCCTTGTAACATGGGCCCATTTTAACAGCACATCCTATAATGCAGACATTGTTACCCATGGTCTTCCCTGATGTCAAGAAGATAAGGCTGCTAAACAAATCAAAGATTGATTTTGTAAACATTTGGATTAGGTTGCTTATGTCACATTTTCTTGAAGCATATGTGTGGTGTGTCAAAAAGATAAACTCCCTCCTCTTGCTCATTCCATTTGAGCTGAATGTCTGCAACCTTTTTGGCAAGGAGATATGATTAAACGTGGGGACATAAAAAAATAACATGCAGGCATTATAACACATATAAACACATATTATGCATAGATAGGGTTGATAGCCCTTAAAGGTAAGTAGCTATACAAAATTGCAGTGTTTAACCACTACAAAGAGTACATACACAAAACAATATCTATTACACAATTTGCTGGTAGCAAGTAGAGTTGAGCGAAACCGAACTGTAAAGTTCGGGTCCGTACAGAACTTTGGGGTGTCCGTGACCCAGACCCGAACATTTGAAAAAAGTTTGGGTTCGGGTTCTGGGTTTGGGTATTTGACCACGCATGTTGAATAGCTGCAGGGCAGCCAATCAACAAGCGTTTCACTGGTTTGCCCTTAGAAGTCATCACAGCCATGCCTACTAATGGCATGGCTGTGATTGGCCAGTGCATCATGTGACCCAGCCTCTTTATAAGCTGGAGTCACTTAGTGCTGCATGTCACATGCTCTCTGGGTAGTGTAGGGAGAGGATGCTGCCGGCGCTGTGAGGGACACATTGCAGATATAATAACATCACATCCTGCATTACCAAACGATCTGATTGTGGACTAGGTAGAGATTACTACTACTACTGCTTTTAGGGACAGATTGCAGATCTAATAGCATCTCATCCTGCATTACAGAACGATCTGACTGGACTAGGTAGAGTCTACTGCTTAGAGGGACAGATTATTGTTCTAAAATCATCTTCTAGTTCTATAGGGTCAGGTTCCTGCTGTTGCTGTAAGGGACAGATTATTGTTCTAAAATAATTTTACTTCCTTTTGCAGCCCTCTAGCACTTTCCAGGACTTTTTTACAGTCATTTTTGTGCCGAAAAGTTCAGGTTCCAATTGACTTCAATGGGGTTCGGGGTAAAGTTCGGGTCAAGTTCGGTTCGACGGAGTCCCTGATTGCCCGCACACTGGAGGAGTGCTCATTCTCCCCAGATGTGCCTGCCCCGGCCTACCATCCCACAGACTGTATTTTCAAGACCCC
>BLSH010205058.1:7319-26147 GCA_018402905.1 Glandirana rugosa
TTTTCCCGTCGACGCTCGACGGGAAATGGCGCTAGGTACTACGCGGTGGGGGTCCCCCGTGCACCCTCGCCTTAAAACCCTCCTGCAGTATCATGTGGGAGGGTTTTATTACTATGGTGGAACGACGGCAGAAAAATGTTACCCGCGCAGCCGTTCACCAATTACATGAAGAAAACGTCTTTATTGTTTCGAAATGTAAATAAGATGGGTGCGAATGGAGTGACCTAAGTACCTATAACGGTCTATTGTCGGATACTTCTATTTCGACATCATGACTTTTGTCCTCTCCATTGTTCCAGCCCAGCACACCTCGATCCAGACTTACTCTCACCCTGGAGGGGATTTTACTCTTCCACCAAAATGCTTTAATGGGTGGGCTGACACTGAGCCAATTAGTGTAAATGACTTCAGGACATACCTCTCCTGTTTTCAGTACTACAGCTTTATCTTCATAGGCTGTTATCTGGCAATATCCATGAATCCAGTGAGGTAAGCGTGGGTAGAATAAATGTAAAGCTTTGTTATTTCTGCAAAAGAAGTACATTAACCACTTGCCGACGCGCCCATTGTAAAAAGACGGCAGCAAGGTGGTATCATTATTTTGGGAGGGTGTACTATGACGTCCTCCCAAAATTCCGCTCCCACGTGCCCCCTGGGGGTGGCGCATCATGGATCGCGGTAAAGGGCAGCTCGCAGCTGCCCTTTTTACATCTGATAGCTCAAATGATGGAGCAATCAGATGTAAACAAGCCAGCAGTTGTCCAGATTGTCTCTCCCCTCTCCGTACCGATCGGTGCAATGTGAGAGGAGAGGGGGAGGGATCAGATGCAGCAGCGCTGTGGGGAGGATCTGAAGTGCCCACAGCTCTGCTCTGTGACATTCTGCATCATCCATCTACGCTCACCCATCCATACTCATCCATGCTCACCCATCCATCCTCATCCGTGCTCAGCCTTGCATCCGTGCTCAGCCATGCATCCGTGCTCAGCCATCCATCCATGCTCAGCCATCCATCCATGCTCAGCTATGCATTCACACTCAGCCATCCACCCATGCTCAGCCATGCATCCGTGCTCACCCATCCATCCGTGCTCAGCCACCCACCTGTGCTTACCCATCCATCCGTGCTCAGCCACCCATCCATGCTCAGCCATGCATCCGTGCTCAGTCATCCATCCATGCTCAACCATCCATCCATGCTCAGCCATTCATCTGTGCTCAGCCATGCATCCATGCTCACCCACCCATCCATCCATACTCAGCCATCCCCATCCATGCTCAGTCATCCCCATCCATGGCTCATCCACCCCCACCCGTGCTCATTTATGCCTCCTCCATACCACATCGGTTCTCATCCGTGACACATCCATGCCACTACACTACCCATCAGTACCCATTAGTGCCACTACAGTGCCCATCAGGGCACTAGTGTAATAGGTAGTCAAATTAGATTTGAAATGTATGCCCCTAGAACACCCAATGGTGCTCCCTGCATTTTGGGCCTCTGTATGTGGCCAGGCTGTGGAAAAGTGTCACACATATAGTATCGTCATACTCAGGAGGAGTAGCAGAATATATTTTGGGGTGTCATTTTTGCTATGTACAGGCTGTGTGTTAGAAATATTGTATAAATGTACAACTTTGTGTAAAAAAATGCATTTTCATTTTCTTTCCACATTTTCCAAAAACTTGTGGAAAAAATGATATGTTCAAAAGACTCATTATGCCTCATAGAATATAGGTTGGAGTGTTTACTTTCCAAAATTGGGTCATTTTTTGGGTGTTTCCATTGTCCTGGTGCTACAGGACCTCCACAATGCAATAGGTAGTCAAGAAATGAGATGTGTAATTTATGCTCCTAGAACACCTGAAATAAAAAAAACCAGCGGTGATTAAATACCACCAAAAGAAAGCTCTATTTGTGTGAAAAAAAAAGGACACATTTCATATGGGTATAGTGTTGCATGACTGAGTAATTGTCATTCAAAATGTGAGAGCACTAAAAGCTGAAAATTGGTCTGGTTGTTAAGGGGGTTTAAGTGCCCAGTGGTTAATGCTATATTGGTACATAGGGGAGCTGGGATTTAGAAAAAAAAGGTGAACAAAGATGAACTTTTTCTTTAACAATTAACTTCTTTATTTGCTCCTTTTTAACTGTTAAACATACAGTTAGAAGCTGTCATGCCTTCTGGCAAATTCAGCTTGCATTCTGCGAATGTTTAGCTTGTGTTATGCTGCCACCTTGTGACTGTTTTTGGTATGCATTCCTAATACCAGTATTTTGTTTATGTAATCATCCCACAATGCATTGCAGTTTAGTTCAAGGGTTAGCAGCCATTCTAAGAGTGTGCACATGTATGGACGGATCCTGTTTCCATCCGCTGCCATCCTCTGCCTAGCAAGGCGTTTTCCTGCCAGTATCCTTAACCCGGCATCCATTGTAAGTAGTTACATGTGATTTGCCATGTATTGATTGCACATGTCATTGTAATATGTCATTGCATGTATGCATGTATTCATTGTACCTCATTTCTTTCTTCCTGCAGTTTTACTCTACTCTTTCTTTATACTTCCTATCTGTTCTGCAATAAAAGTTAAAAAAAGGACTCAACGCTCCGCCTTAATGAATTGCAAGAGTGGGAAAACAGAGATTGAGAGAGTTATCTGTACGACTAGTAGCATCCCTTTTACGAGGTCCAAAACAGAAGCATTTTTCTATATCTATTTTATAAGTACAAAATAATATGTAGATTTTGTTCCAAATTCAAAGCTATCCAGTGTGCTTCCTGTGCTATTTCAGAGCCCTCAGTCATGGACTACAGAACGACTAGACCCTATAGTGTTGAGACTTTAGAGTTGGAATGGTTGAGTAGTTTAGCAAAAAACAATCAGGGGGCTGACAACACTTTTGCTGGCCATACACTATACTAAAAATCGGACGATAGCGATTTAGAAAAACAAAAGAAATTTCAGAAGGGCTAAAGATACTACCATCATGTAGCGACCAAATTTCGAAAGATAAACGTTCAATGGACATAAATTAACCCATTTATCATTCAATTTGGTCCCATTAGAAGGGAAATGACGAAATAAAATTGACCTCTCAACGTCCCTTCCGTGTATGCCCTCTTGGTGTACCGTACGTTCGTTGTGGACAGATCTTTCTTCTTCGTTATTGGTATCTTCGCTTCGTTAGCATTCCCATAGCTTTCCATCCAGTATGAATAATGTGAATGAGCGAACCATTACCATAGCAATGCTTGGTATCATGGCAATACAACATGCACAGAAGAAAACTAGAAGAAGACAATGGACCAAGCAATGGCTGAGAAACCACGAAAAATATTCTTCACTTGACATTGTTGAGAGACCTGAAGGAAAATAATCCAGATGACTTTCGGAAATTATCTGAGAATGCCGGATGAAGCCTTTCAGCTGCTATTGAGACATGTAGCACCCCTCATATGAAGACAGGATACTGTCTAGGCAAAGTATAACAGCAGAGCAATGGTTAATAGCTACACTTCGGTTTCTGGAAGGACATATGAAGATCTCAAGTTTATCACGGGCATAATGGCCCAGTCGCTAGGTTGCATCATCCTAGAAACCTGTGCAGCTATAGTGAAGGTCTTGCAAACTGAATATCTAAAGGTAATAAATTATCTCTATAGTTTGAAATAGTGTACAAAAAACAGTATAGAAGTGATGTGAGAATTATTTTTTTTTAACAGTAGGTAGTACAATTTGGTCAGTATGTGTTAAAGAATTTACTACAGATTTTTCTCTGTATAGCAAGAAATTATATGTTTTTTTAAACGAAAACATAAGATAACCAAAAAACTGAGCACAAATAATTTTTTGGGGGCTATCAACATCAGTATAACCATGAAAAAACATATTAACCCAATTCATCAAGAGCAAGAATACAATTACAAGGGTGTGTAATGAAAGTAATTTCCCCAAGTGTTTTGTGTTTGTTCATGCTGTGTGAATGGTACACGCCACTGATGAGTCTGCTGAGATTGTTGAGATTGATGCACCTGAGTGATATTGTTCTCTGCCAAGAGTGTATGTGGTTTGAGCTCTCCTCGGACTCCCTTATTTAGTAGCTGGATCAGTAATGGTTCAAGCAGTTGTTTGTGCTCTTCTGACATCCATCGTATCTTCTTAGCAGTTAGGCCTCGTGTGACAATCATCTTTTTTTACCTCTGGTGTTTCAGCTGCAGATGTTGAATGTTCCGATTGATTGATGAATATATCCTGTGTAAAAAAAAATGTAATTTGTTATCATAGCACATAATAGCATACAATCTTTCAAACAATTATTCTTTTCTGTTACAGTTACCAACTTCTGTGGAGGAATGACTGGCAACAGCCGAGCAATTTCAAGATTATTGGAATTTTCTGAATTGTGTTGGAGCAATTGATGAGAAGCATGTGCATATTACACCCCCTGCAAACTCGGGTTCCTACTATTACTATTACAAGGGATATTTCAGCATTGTGTTCATGGCCATAGTGAGTGCCAAATACGAATTCATCTTTGTGGACATCGGGAAGAATGGACGAAACTCCGATGGAGGAATAATAGACAAAACTGAGTTTTACAAACGTCTAAAAAATAGGTCACTCAATCTGCCATCAGACTCAACTTCATCTTTGTTGCTGATGAGGCATTTGGTTTAGGAGAAAATCTGCTCAAACCATTTTCTATGAAAAATCTTAGCCCAGATCAAAGAATATTTAATTACAGGTTATCACGAGCTAGACGTGTGGTCGAGAATGCATTTGGAATCATGGGCAACAGGTTTAGAATTTTCCATACTGCTATCAATGTCTCTCCTGATAACATTGATACAATTGTGCATGGTTGCGGTGTGCTGCACAAATTTCCTGTGTCGCACTACCTCCTCATATATGCCACAGGCCATGCTTGATAGGGAAGATACTGTGGCAGGTAATGTGATTCTTGGTGATTGGCGAAGTGACACTGAGGCACTGGTGAACCTAGGCCATGCACATCTACACCTCTCCAGTCAAATTGCATGCCAAAATATGGGTGGAATATATGCAATACTTTGTTGGGCCTGGTGCTGTACATTGGCAGAATAATATGTAGAGTGTATGCTGCTGCTCATTTTTTGCATGCAATTTACCTGACTATCTGCAAGTTCCTCTGGTGTCCTATCTTCTGTGTCTGGTGAATTGTGATCTATGGCTAAACTGGATACTGATGGTCTAGTGTCATCTTGGTCAATGAGAGACCAAAGACTTTCAAAATACCATAGACTGGGTACATATATTTCATTTGCCCGAGCTCCTGATCTTTTAGAGTCATAGATTTTGTTAATTCTTTTTTGAGCAGGGTTCTTAGATTTGCTATTTTCCATTTGACATAAGGAGCCTCAGCTTTAGCATAAACAGCAGTGCAAGCTTTCTGTAAGTTTGTCTGAATATCCCATGGAGCAAACTTTCCATAGACAGGGCAGGTCTCTATACATTTGTATGAATTGTGGTAAAAAAACAGGTGAAGTAAACTTATCCACTACAGTGCCTATAAAACAAAAAAAGATAGAACACTCATAGCATGCATACATACTAGCTCTAGCACCAGCTCTTAAAAGCAGTACAGATCTCTACTTACCAATAAGGATGGGCAGAACAGACCCCTGTTTGGTTCGCACCAGAACTTTCGAACATCGTGAAGGTTCAGACCCGAATAACGAACCCCATTAAAGTCAATGGGGCCCAAACGTCAAAAATCAAAAGTGCCCATTTTGAATGCTTAGGTGCAGGTAATTGGGCATACAATGGTTATAGGGATCCGGGTCCTGCCCTGGGGGACATGTATCAATGAAAAAATGTTTTTGAAAAATGTCATTTATAAATGAGCAGTGATTTTCTAATTTTTAAAGTGAAAGCATAAAAATGAAAAAATCCTTCCAATATAGTCTCTGGGGGGTCCCCTTAGTCTACCTGTAAAGTGGCGGATCTGTACCATGTCTAGAATCTGCTGCAGCAATAATTGCATTTATAAAGCCAAAAAAAGACATTTTCCCTGCAAGCTGCATTTATTTTGCTCAGCAACAGCTGGGGAGCCAGTGTGTATGATGAGGCCACAATGTAGTGCACTGGGAACAAGATCAGAGATTTTTTGGATATATTCTGGTGTCACTTTGACTTTGAAAAGTAACGGGTTTTGAAAAATTGGGCTTTGGGTGTTGGTGGTGCCTTCACACCATAACCCTATAGAGGTGCTCTTCATGAAGGCAAGAGCTGGCCTTTCTGTAAAAAAAATTGCAATGATATGCACCTTCTCACCCTAGCCCTATAGAGGTACTCTTGATGAAAGCAAGAATTTGCCTTGCTGGAAAAATTTGCAATGATATGCACCTGTCAAACAGGTGCAGAAAATTTGGTCTTTGGGTGTTGGTGACGCCTTCCCACCATAACCCTATAGAGGTACTCTTGATGAAATCAAGAATTGGCCTTGTTGGAAAAAAATGCAATGATATGCACCTGTTAGACAGGTGCAGAAAAATTGTTTTTTGGGTGTCGTGGCGCCTTCCTACCGTAACCCTATAGAGGTGCTCTTGATGAAGGCAAAAAAAATTGCAATGAAATGCACCTGTCAAACAGTTGCTGAAAAATTGGTCTTTTGGTGTTAATTGTGCCCATGAAACCTATACCAAAAATATTCTTCCAGATGAAATGATTGAACACCCTCAAAGCTAGGCAGCCTCGAAGTCCTGCCGAGATTTCACATCCCAAAACCACTTAATCAGTGATATTGGCATCAGGGGCTTCATAGCTGGTTCTCCAAGACTGATTCATTTTGATAAAAGTCAAACGGACCACAGAGTCTGTGGACAGGCATGTTCTATGTTCAGTCACAAAACCTCCTGCAGCACTGAATGCCCATTCTGAAAGTACGCTGGATGCAGGGCAGCCCAACAATTCAGTACCATACTGGGCAAGTTCTGGCCAATGGTCTATTCTAATGACCCAGTAAGCCAGTGGATTGACAACTGGAAAGCTCTGCATCTCTGTTTTGACCCCGAGGTAAACGTCCACTATGTAATGCAGATGCTGCCGATTGGATGTGGAAGCTGACAGCCCTGGGCTGCTAGGACTAAAAAAATTCTGAAATGCATCACTTAGGAGGCCACCTTCTTCAATGCTCCTCTCTTGACAAACAGAAGCCTCAAAACTACGTTTTCCACGACACTGTAACCTACTGCAGTCGGGAAAAACATTCAATAAAATCCTCTTTAACGTTTCCTCAAGAGATTTATTCTTCTGCACTCTCTGTGGGTACTGGATGAGTTCTGAGACCTTCCCCCTATAACAGTGGTCAAGGAGTGTTGCCAACCAGTAATGTTCCCTCTCCTTTATGCCACGTATTCTTGGGTCTTTCGCAGGCTTTGAAGCATCAGGTTGCCCATGCGCCTCAAATTTGCCAAGGCTTGAGAAGCAGACTCCTCGGGATCACTCAGGATGACAGCATCTTGAACTTCCTCCTCCCAGCCATGTACTACTGTCAAGGGTCCTGGGGTTGGAAAGCAATCACTTACAGATTGACGCATATCTTCCTCTTCGAAGCTTACGAAACTGCCAGAATCCTCCTCCTCATCCTCCTCCCTTCTCTCCTCCTGTGTGTTCTGTGACATAGGAATGATGGTGTCTGGATAAAGTGGGCCTTGAGAGGAAAGGAAGTCCTCCTCTTCCTCCTGCTGCTCTGCCTCCAGTGGTCTGCCCATAATGCCATGTAGAGTCTGCTCCAGCAGAAACACAACAGGGATTGTGTCACTGATGCATGCACTGTCACGGCTCACTATCCTTGGGCCCTCCTCAAATGGTGACAGTAAAGTACATGCATCCTTAATGATCAGCCATTGGCTTGGGGAAAAAAGCAGAGGCGGCCTGAGCCTGTTGTCGTGCGGTACCCACACAGGTACTCATTGACGGCCCTCTGCTGCATATACAGCATTGTCAAAGTTGAGTTCCACCTGGTGGGCATATCACAAATCAGGCGGTTTATGGGCAGGTGGAATTACCACTGAATTTCAGCCAACCGAGCACTGGCTGTGTATGACTGCCTGAAATGGCTACAGACTCTTCTGGCCAGCTTTAGCACATCTTGCAACCCTGGGTACGTATTTAGGAAACGCTGCACCACCAAATTGAGGACATGTGCCAGGCATGGCACAGTGTCAACTTTTCCTGTCTAAGGGCAGACAGGAGGTTTGAGCCATTATCGCACACCACCATTCCTGGCTCCAGCTGGCGTGGTGTGAACCACTTCTGGGCCTGTCCCTGCAGAGCTGCAAGAAATTCTGCTCTGGTGTGCTTCCTGTCCCATAGACACACCAGCTGAAGCAATGCATGACACCTTTTACCCTGACTCATGGAATAGCCTTTTGGACGCTTAGGGGGGACCTGATGTTCATAGGACAATTTTGCAGAGGAGGGCATGGTGGAGGTGGAGGAGGAGGAGGGGGTAGAGCTCACAGGTCTGGCATCATCACCACCAGCTGTATGGAAATGTGGGGGCACAATAAGCTGCAGCACCATTCCCTGTCCTGAATCCTTCTGAGTTGCAAGCAGTGTTGGCCAGTGTGCTGTTAACTAAATATATCGCCCCTGCCCTTGCTGGTTGGACTTTGCGGCTGACTGCCTTGCCCAACAATGCCAGAACATTCCCTTCCACATGATGGTAGAGAGATAGAATGGCCTTACGTGAAAAGTTGTAGCGACTGGGAAACTGCCATTGTGCAAATTCATGGAAGGGGCAAAATCCACCAGGCTGAAAGGAGAGCCAACAGCTTTGACAAGTTTGCATTTAGACGCTGGGCATGTGGGTGGTAGAGACAACTTTTTTTTCTGCTGCAACAGATGGGGCAGAGAAATTTGCCGGCTACAGTCTACAGCTGGTGGTGTACTGCTGGCAGATGTGCTGCTAGGACCTGGGACACCCTATACTATACCATCATCCCTGTCAGTGGAGGCTGCTGAGAGGTCATGACTCAGTATAGCAGGGGCAGACTGAAGTGGGTAAGGAGGAGGAGGGACAGATTTGTGCCAATTTTGTGTGGCTTTTAGGTGCTCTTGCCAATGGGCTGAGTGGTTGGACGTTACATGCCTTTTTAAGCATGTGGTACCCAAATGGCTGGTGCTTTGCCACGTTTGATGTGCCTGAGACACAGTTTGCAGATAGCAACAATGCGATATGCTGCATATGTGCTGAAAAAGGCCCAGACAGCTGAGCTTTGGGAAGTTGGCTGGGAGATAACAGCTGTAGAAGGTGATGGAATAAGGTGGCTGCTATCTACTCTTTCTTGATGTCGGCCTCCTTGGGGTTGTGCCGCCTCACCTTCAGTTTTCTCCTCTGTTCTAACTGGCACCCAAGTCGCATCAGTGACCTCATCATCATGTCTATCTCCTCCATCTTCATCATCATTACCACTGGAGACAACTTGGCAATACGCTGCGGCTGGGGGAACATGAATGCCAATTTGTCTATCAGTGTTCTCCCCTCTCTCTAGGCTCATGCTCCTGTCATCCTCAACCTCAGAACCAACATTTGAATCCAGTAATGGCTGGGCATCATCAAGGAGCAAGTGGCTGATGCTGTGGTCAAATAACTCAGCTGACTCATCCATGGCTTATGTTGGGGCTATGGCAGTAATAGATGTGGACAAGGAGGCAGGTTTATCCACTCTGGCAACTGCAGCAGACTGCACACTTATCTCTGCTTGCGTGACAGAGTATGAGGAAGGTTTAGCAAGCCAATCCACCACCTCCTCTGCATGCTGTGGCTGTATAGCCGGGGCAAACTCACTAAACAGAGGAAATGATGCCCTGCCTGAGGTCTAACCAACACGTCCACCTTTGCCTGTGGACACATTTGTTGCTGGCCCCCTTACAGTGCCACGAGAACATTTGCCTCTCCTTGTCGTCCTCCCAGACATTATTGGGAGGGAGGGCACGGTGCTTATAAGCAAATGTAAAGAAGAAGTGGAAATCTGTACGTAGATGCACTTTAATCAATGTAAAGTGGTGTTTGGTGCATTTTAATTTGAGTACTCACACTATACAGACACACTCCATGGATATACTATAATATACTGCAATATAATGCGTCCAAAGTACAGTGATGCACAGAACTATATGGCGTTGAACTTGCAGTAACGCACAAAATGATATGGCATTAAACTGGCAGTTATGCACACAAAACTATATGGCATTAAACTGGCAGTAACGTACACAGAACTATATGGCGTTAAACTGGCAGTAATGGACACAGATGTAAATGGTGTTAAACTTGCAGTAACCCACAAAACTATATGGCGATTAACTGGCAGTAACACATACAGAACTATATGGCATTAAACTGGCAGTAACGCACACAGAAGTAAATGGTGTTAAACTTGCAGTAATGCAATCAAATATACAGTGTTTAACCATCACTACACTGACACTATCTGAACTGTCCCTACTCAAGCTATACACTAATGTAAAGATTAGTGACACAGTCTCAATACACTACACTGAAACTATCTGAGCTGTCCCTACTCTACATATACACTAATGTATTTATCAATGACACGGTCTCACGACACTACAGTGAAACTATCTGAGCTGTCCCTACTCTAGCTGCACACTATGCAAAGCTGAATGATGGTCTTCCTCACTACACTCACACTATCCCTAGACTGACACTAAACTAAAATTCTACACTAACAATTGAAGTACAATAGCACAATATAGCACACTAACTGTCCATCACAAATTGCAGCGCCCAAAACAATTATAAATTGTAAGAGATAAAAATATATACAGTCTGTTCAGAAACAAATGTTCAATAAAATTTTAAAAGATGAAATCTATATATAAATATTTCCCACAACTCATTGGTTCATGTGTGTTAAGTGCAGTTCAAGGTAATAAGCTGTGTATAAGTGTTCAAATCCACAACTGTTCTGATGACTCCAATAAATGGTATAGATGTAAGCTTACCAGAAGCCCATAGGGCATACGCAGGTATCAGGATATTATCTCCAAGTTAGGTCGTCTGTTGTCCTCAAGGTCCAAGATGAATGGTATATGGGACACGGATAACTAGCTTCAGGATATAGTGGGATGAAGTCATCTATCCAAGTGATCCGGAGTGCAAAGAAAACGATTCCAATCCAGATGGATGGCTCCAAAATTCTCCAGGTAGTAGATCACCTACAGCATAGCTGTATTCCAACTCGCAATGGATAGAAAAAACGCAATAGTGTGATACTGTATTGACAATATTTATTGCGCACAAATGATTGAATAATACTCACAATGTATAGAATAAAAAAGAGCTCTCAATAAAAAGTGACAGAAAGGGTCAGGAAACCCTAACTGATAGTACTGAACAGAGCCCTGTTCTATCTCTCCACACCGAAATCACACTGAAAATGGCTGCCATTGAAAGTATACTTTTATACTGTGGGGCGTGAATGATCCATGACTGGATAAAGTCATTATGACAGTGTCCAATCATGACTCTGACAGTGCTCTGTGCCCCGATAGGCTGAAGCTTTCACTGCTTCTGGCAATCAGGGCTTGCAATGTACTGTTCAGTGCCGCAATGCATTGTGGTCCATTTGGGGGCGTAAAAACAGTCGAAAGTCCCATTTGTTCGGCTACTCGCCGAACGTCCGAACAACGAAAGTTCGGCCCAAACTTATGTTCCGGCCAAACCGTTCGCCTATCCCTACTTACCAATACTAGTCAGAAGAAAATAATTGGAAGAATCGTGAAAGAGTTAGTTTGTGACAATAATCTGTCCACCGAAACAGGAAATGCGTCACCTTGTGCACTGAGGAAGAAGATGATGTGCTCTGCTCTTCTTCTTGATCAGGCGCCATTTTGCCCATGCCATGAGGAGTGAGAGTCCAGACACAGATGTGCTGCCCAGGAAGCGGCAGCTCAGCACCAAAAAAAGCAACACCTTTGGAAGAAATGTTTACCACGGTCAGAATATTGGAAAGAAAAGACTATGATGTCAAATATGCACACTATCCAAAGCCAAACACAAGAAAGGACCAAATCATGGAAAAGTTGTCTGTGCCATCTATGCTAAACATGGTGTGCAAAGATCCAAGGACCAGCTTTGTAAGCGGGGGTCTGATTTGAAGCTCAGGGAGGTTGATCAACTCTGCAAAATCCACAAAATTATCAAGAAAGGTACATTAATTACTACAGCAATTATCAGCAGATGGTTGTATTTGAATTAGATTTTTTTTTATTACTCTCAATGAACATGGAAATGCTTATTTTACCTATTTTGTTTTGGCTTATATCTTTTCAAACCATGTGAGGACCAGTTACAAAAATGCAAATGCTGAACTGTTACCTATATGCTAAATGTTCTTTTATGGTTTATGGTATTTTATTCCTTCAGTTTATAGTATTTTATTCCTTCTTATTTTAGAAAAAAAATAAAGACAAAGTGGTTGTTTCAGAAGCCATTGATGCACACGAAGATGACACACTTGGAGATAACAACATAGTTGAACCTGGAGAAAATGTTCTTCAGCCAACAAAGCAAGAAAACAGAAAATTTCCTATCAAATACTTACCGTAATTTTCCTTTCCTGATGGACTCCATGGCAGCATACATATGGGTTAACCCCACCTCCTCTTCACTCCTATAGGACCCCACTCCCATAAATTTGGGCTCACAGCCAGAGGCCACGTTCCGTAACTAGCCTACTCCTGACACTGGGGCGGGAACTACTGCTGCCATGGAGTCCATCAGGAAAGGAAAATTACAGTAAGTATTTGATAGGAAATTGTCAGTGTTCCTGACAGACTCCATGGCAGCATAATTATGGGACTTAACTAGCCATACACCTCATGGGCGGGCAATGCTGAACCAAAGGCTTTAATTCGTACCGTCATCAGACAGGCCCTTCAAGCCACAATAAACAGAGGATAAAGAAGAAGGCTCTGCACAATAATGAGCCATAAATGTATTGATTGAGGGCCACAAGGCCGCACTACGGATTACATTGGGAACCACATGCTGCAAAGCTGCCCAAGATGTAGACACACTCCTGGTTAAGCGAGTGGTCACCACCTCCAGAGAGCCAAGCCCTCAGCTCTGTGAGCCTGTCGGATGGCCTGGACAACCTGTGTCACCATCGTCCTAGATGAGGCACATTTCCCATGTTCTTTTCGGCAAAGAATGTACAAGCATTCTAAAACCTGAAGGAAGCTATAGCTTTCAGATATAACAATATCTGAGCGATTCCTAGAATCAAAGAAAAGGCAATCCTATACATAGCTCACATTTGTTTTACACTTGCCAAGTCACTCATAGCAGCACAAAAGTCAGATCACTATTTGCAAAAGAAAGGGTATTGCTGAGAGTCAAACTCAGGATTCCACAACATGACCTCTCCCATGTCTAAAGGACGTATGTTATTACTCTAAAGGTTAGCAGAACAATTCCTTGGTACCCATGAAATGATCTATTTTTGAGATTCGAGTTGAGCATAGGCAACAGCACCACTCACACTGGAAAGAGCCTTAAGAAAGGTTCTCCATGTCGATGCCTTAGTTTCTGAGACTTTATATGCCAACGTGATAGCCACAAGAAAGGTGAACGTGACAGAGGTCTTAATAGAGACAAACTTAGAACACTGTGCTCCAATTCCCGAAAGAGTCGAGAACAAGAGGGACGTACTATTTGGGAAGCCTCTGCCTACTCCGAAGTCTGAGAATAGTTGCTCCCTTACAGAATTGTTGGACAGGAAAAAAAAACCTAGATCTGGATACACTTGTGGCAGCAAAGAATTGTACTCTGAGGGAGCTGACCGATAAGGCCAGATCTAAATCTGACTGAAGGAAGTGCACAATATTTTGAACTTCAGGATCATTACCTGATCCGTCAGCAGCAGACATGTTTTGCAAACTTTGACTTGATTTTCCTTTGTTTGTGTTTGTTCTCCTAGTATTCATGAGAGCGAAGAGGACTCTGGAAGAGCAGCCGAGGACCTCCAATCTCAAGACCAGACCACCAGACACCACTGTGCTTGACATGGATGTAGAATTGCACCCTGTGACAGAAGGTCTGGCCTGAGGGGAATGGGCTCTGGTTTCCGGTAGCTGATCCGCGCTAGCACACGGAGCCATGGCCAATACGGCATCTCTGCCTCTACCTCCACTACTTCTGTTCTGAGTCTTCATAAAAACCCAAGGATGACCGGAACTAGAAGAATCGCACAGGTCCCTCTGCATATCCAATAATCTATTAGGGCCTCTGTCCTGAAGCCTTGGAGATACCGGCCCCACGTATATGTTAGCAGATATCATGATATCATGCGTTGGAAGCTTCTTGAGTGATATACTTTAGAGAATACTTTACTTTCATGGAGAAATAGCAGAACATGTCTTATAGCATGGAGACAGGAACAGGAACTATACAAGTGCACACTTGGATACAGAAGGTACATCCCGTGATAATATTATAACGCAGAATACACACTAATACTGCAGTGCCACCTACTGGTGTAGACAGTTATAATGCATATATATAGTTCACAGTACCAAGCAACTTTACTGTTGTACTTCCAACAGTATAAAACTTCTCCAACTTCTTGGTGCACAGGGGACAAACAGAATGATTTTTGGACTGGCCCCCAGGGACCTGCCTGGAAACTACCACATGGAGAGACCATTCGTTGCTTTTCAGTTGGACTCTGGAAAGAAAGCCTGGTAGAATATTCAGGATTCCGGGGACATAAGCCGCTGAGATGTCGATTAGATTCTTCTGAGTCCAAGGCATAACTGGCTTGTAGGGTGCAGAAGGCTGCCAGTAATTATAGAATGTTTGCACACTCTTGTGAAACTGACAGCCCCACCTGTCCTGCATTATCTTTGATAGGCAGTAAGCCCCCAGTTTCGTATCGCTGGTATCGGATGTGATTGTGAAGCAGGAGATGGGGCAATGGAATGACCAATAAATACCTTTCTCCATTGCAGCCACCTAGGGCTCTCTCGTGACTGAGGCTATGTAGATGACCTGCATTCTACTTCCTGGCTCCCACTGCTGCGGAAACCCCTTCTGGAAGGGTCGCATTCTCCAGAGCGTCCATTTGACCATTGGATACATAGACACCATAGTGCCGATAATTTTAGATACTGAAAAGTGTGCAGGTGGGAAGAAGACCGGCACAGATTCAAGTAACGATGCAAGTAAACATTTAGGTCTATGAAAATGAGCCAGTCACTCCTTTTAGATGAGAATTGTTTTAGGTGTGTGAAGTCTATAGCTGGCCTCTGCAAGCCGTTCTTCTTTATGACCATAAAGAGGGGCAAGTACATGCCCAGAAATCTTCCGCCTTACATAATACAAGAGTATCTGCCTGTTTACCTCAGAGTGAGGTAAATCAGTGAAAACAAATCTGAGATGAGGAACAAATCCGAAGGCCCATGCGTATCCTGAAACGACCAATATAAAGTTCCAACAGTCGAGGCCCCAACTCGACTTCTGGGAAAGGTCAGGTTCACTTAGCAGACATTTGAGGGGACACCTGGCCTCTTCACCAGCTCTTCCCAAAATCCTGACCTGGTCTGTAAAGTGTGCGACCCCCGCACACTCTGAAATTTGTCTTCTAGACAACGTTTTCTTCCGGCCTAGCAGGTGCCGGCCCTGAGGCAAAACCCAGCTGTGGCCCAGGTTAAGGTGCTATTCACCTTGTTGCGAACGATGAAGCTCCCTCAAAGGGGTCTTCCACCACGCCAGCTAGAGGCAGGATCAGCAAGCCGAGGCCAACGCCATAGCACTCACTTAGCCGTAGCTAGTGTGAACATTACTACAATGTGGACAATGTCAAATGAAGCCTCATCATGGAAACTGGTTTCTGGTCGCTTCATCTGAAAAGTTTTGAATACTGCGTCCACATTCTTCTTCCACATTTCCAGCGCTTTAAACATGGCCACTAGAGCCCAGACCGACTTTCAGGCCAATCACTGCATCTTCCAAGGATGGATGGGGAATGGGATCCCCATCTGTCTGTTTTTAGCGGACTAGACTGGATCAGATGCAGCTGGGTGTAAATGGACACATGTCCATTTATATCAGCCTCTCCATAGAGAACAATGGGTGGTCTGATTGGGTCCACCTGAAAAACAGACAGGCAGACCCGATCGGTCTGCTTGTGTGAAAGAGGCCTAAGGCCTTGTTCACACAGGGCATGCACAGTGTACCTTTACGGGGACGCACAGGTGTTCCATGCATCTCTGTGCAGGCAGTCCCATTGATGTCATTTGGTATGTAGCACCTGCACGAACAGAGCCGTTGCTCCCAATTTTATATTCATGTAGGTCCACATGCATGTCCCTGAGCTCACACTGTCTGTGTTTGGGGTCATGTACCCACACCCACATGGATGTCAGATAGGGAAAAGCAGCTATGCCTGTGCAGCCGTTGCATCCCAATTGACATAAATGTGCATCCCTGTGCATCCCTGTGCAGGTAAACATGGACACTTTAGTATGCCACATGTGAATGATGCTTTAGTAGCAATTTATGTGTTATGTTTTGTATGTTATGTTGTGTTTATGTGCACTATTAATAATGTTAGTGTATTTTTGGTGAAAATAGCGATATGATGAACATTTGCACTTTTTTACTTATTCTACAGGTCATGTGCTTTCAGAAAATGTCTAGTTTGAGGGGTATTTTCAAATTCTGAAAGCTGTAAGTGAAAAATGGTAACCTCCGGATTTTTAGAGTAAATTGTTTTTATTTACAGTTTGGCGTACCTTCAGTTTTAACCATTTCACAAAAAGGTGCAATTTAAAACGTAAAAATATTTTTTATTGTCCAGAAGAGTATAAGTTCCAGAAGAGGCATATCAGATACTAAGCCTAACCGATGAGAGCAGCAGGGAGCTCTCACCGCCCAGTTACATTTCTGATTCCGGTTCTGGTTCGGAATACAAGCCCATTGAAGGGAGTACATCATCATCCGAATTTGAGGAGGAAGCAGTCCGTCCTAAAAGAAGATGGACTGAAGACAAGGCAGCTACCGGCAGCGCCAGACACCCCAATGGCCAATTGGCAAATGCCAACGGCGCTAGACCCCAGGAGGAGATGCCCAGTACAAGTGCTGGCATTTTACGCCAAAGAATTAGGGCCCAAACCCAGCTCCTGGAGGCCTTGGCAAACCTTCTAGCACAAGGTCAGCCACAATCCCCCCTTTCACAGGACAGCCAGGTGTGCAAGTAAACAACGAAGGTTTCTCCGAAATTGATTTTTCGAATGTATTTTTCCCTGATGAGTTGGTCCAAAACATAGTGGACCAAATCAATCTTTTTGCTCGTCAATTTATGGCAAACAACCCCAGCTGAAGCTTTGCCCGCCTTTTCGAATGGAGACCGTTACAGTGGAGACGCTTAAATTGTTTTTAGGCCTGACGCAAAATATAGGGCTTACAAAAAAGAACGAATTGCACGCATATTGGTCTCCCAACCCCATCCACCACATGCCAATTTTTTCAAGTGTCATGTACAGGTCCCGTTATGAAATTATAATGCTCTTCCTGCATTTTAGTGATAACACGCAGTGCACCCCTCTCCCCCCCCCCGAAATCATCCCGACTTTGATAAGTTATATAAAATTCGCCCCTAATTGATTTTTTCTCCAAGAGGTTTGCCGAGCTTTATACTCCTGACCAGAACATTTCTGTGGACAAATCCCTGGCCCATTTCACAAGCCTGCTGGGAATCAAGCAGTATATCCCAAGTAAGAGGGCCAGATACGGATTGAAGCTCAACAAGCTATGTGATAGCTCCACCGGATATGTCCATGCCTTTCGTGTGTACGAAGACAAAGATTCCCAGCTCCAGCCCCCTGAGTGTCCACCGTACATGGGAATAAGCGGGAAAATTGTCTGAGAGTTGGCATCCCCACTCTTCCAAAAGGGGCATCACATTTATATGGACAACTACTATACTAATTTGCCCCTTTTCTGCCACCTATCCCTGAATAAAACTTGGCCTGCGGTACATCAAGGTCACTACAAGGCTACAAAGGGGGAATTGGAAAACCTGAGGAATGAGGAAGCGTTGGCCGTAAAGTGGAGGGATAAGAAAGACATATACATCATGTCAACCATCCATGATGACACCTCAGTGGAAGTTCCCAGAAGACACAATCCAGTTCTAAAGCCTTGCTGTATCCATGAGTACAATAAATTCATGGGGGTGGACTTAAATGATCAGATGTTGCAGCCCTATCTATCCACAAGAAAGTCCCTCTTCTGGTATAAAAAAGTTGCTATTTCCTTTTTTCATTTGGCCATGTACAATGCATTCATCACTTATCAAAAATCAACCCAACACCAAGACGTCATCACTGCCCTGATATATCAACCCAGCCCCCCCCCCCCAGAAGGCCTTCGCTCTGATTGTGTCAGTAGACTGCATGAGCGTTATTTCCCTGACTATATTCCACCATCAGCAAATAGAAAAAGATGCCAAAAAAATGTCGGGTGTGCAGCAAAAGAGGAGTTAGGAAAGACACCAGTTTCCATTGCCCCCAATGTCCCTCCCAACCTGACCTTTGCATCAGAGAATGCTTCAGATACTATCATACTCTTGTAAATTATTAGCCCTTATTTCAAATAGACTGCCATTTCCCCATTTTTAATTCCTGTGCTGATTATTTCCCTGTTGCCTCAACCAATCATATCACTGCCTTCCATGTGAACTGACCCTGGTCTGTATATAGACTATGTCTCTGCCTGCCGTCTGCATTGTTTATCCGCCATGTTTCTGC
>BLSH010205058.1:40460-57503 GCA_018402905.1 Glandirana rugosa
CGTAGAAGGGTTTGAGAGATTTTGTACGTAATCAATCGGGGTATGAATTTTTCGGAAGTGACCTGGGTTGGTTAGGATTGTTGGGGTTGGGTCCAGTGAAGGCTTTTTAAGTATGGGGCTAACTAATGCATGTTTTAGAGAGTTTGGGAAGATGCCAGAAGAGAGGGAGAGATTGAAAATGTGGGTTAAAGAGTGTAGAATCGAGTCAGAGGGGTTGAATAAGGGAAGTAGTGATTGTATCTGTAGGCATGAAGTGTGAAGCGCGGAAGGTATCTGAACAGCAGAGATCTCTTCACGAATTGTTTCGATCCTCAGTTTGAAGTGATTGGCAATCTCCTGGGCAGTGAGTGAAGTAGTGGGTGGAGGCAGAGGAAGACGAAGTAGAGAGTTGAAGGTAGAAAAGAGTTGACGAGGACGGGATGATAAGTTGTTAATGAGAGTGATAAAATAGGTCTGCTTGGCAGTGTGGAGGCAGGAATTGTATTTTTGGAGGGCAGATTTATACTGGTTGAAATCTTTTTGAGATTTAGTCTTACGGCATAGGCGCGCAATAGCACGGCTATGTTTTTTCAGACTTCTAGTGTCATCTGTTTGCCAAGGTTGAAGGGGTCGGGGCCTGATCCTGTGAGTGGTGAGAGGGGCTAGTGTGTCCAGGGAGGCTAAAAGTAAAGTGTTTTAGACTGAAGTGGCTAGGTTGGTGCAGAACAGGGGTGCGATTTTGTCATAGAGGTGTTCAGTAACAGAATAGAGAAGAGAAGGGTTGAGACGGTGTAGGTTTCTACGGGTAGCTGTTAGACGGTTGGAGGCAGAGGAGGTGAAGGAGAGGGAGAGAGTGAAACTAATAAGGAAGTGATCAGAAAGAGGGAATGGATAGTTGGAGAGGTTGAATGGAGTGCAAAGGTGGGAGAAAACCAGGTCAAGGGTATTGCCTTCAGAGTGAGTAGTAGCATGTATCCATTGCTTCAGGTTAAAGGAGGAGGTTAGACTGAGAAGTTTGGCAGTAGCAGGAGAGTTAGTATTAATAGGGATGTTGAAGTCCCCAAGAATGATTGTTGGGATTTCAAAAGAGAGAAAGTAGGGTAGCCAAGCAGAGAAGTCATCAAGAAAGGTTGATACCAGTCCGGGGGAGGGCGGTAGATTAGACGAAATGCAGTGTGCTTCAAAAGAGGAGAGAGACAGAGAGGGGGTGGTTGAAGTAACTGAAAGGTGCTATGTGGGGCTAGAAGGATTCCAGCACTCTCTCCCTTGCGTCCACTGGGTCTAGGGGAGTGAGTCCAAAGAAGACCACCATGTGATAGGGCAGCAGAAGACGCAGTGTAGAATTTGTGAAGCCAGGTTTTGGTAATGGCGAATAGATTGAATGAGTAAGCGATAAAAAGATCATGGAGAAAGGTCAGTTTATTACAGACCGAGCGGGAATTCCAAAGGGTGCAAGAGAAAGGGAGTCCGATTTTGGGAAGAAAGAAATGGGAATTAGATTGTGTGCATTGCGGCTGCAATAGGAGGATTCAGTGTAATGGGTGCGTTGAGTATAGTTAAATGATGGAGGCCCAGGGTTTAGGGATATATCTCCAGAGGTTAGGAGAAGCAGAAGGGTGAGGGAGGTAATGTGGGAGTGCGATTCATATGAAGTGACATGCTCTAGTGTACTGGAGTGTTTTTGTGCGTGTGGATTCAGAATTAGCATGAGATGGTGAGTGCAGTAATAAGGAGAGGATAGAAGTGAGGGTGATATATATAAGCTGTGAGGTGGAGAAGAGGGGTGAAGGAGAGTTAGTTTAAGGATGCAGGACAGAGTTGTCAGAAGGAGTGGTAGAGAGTGCATGTTAGGAGGAGAAAGAGCTAAAGGGAAAAGCAAGGTCACCTGTAGTTTGTGTGGTGTTATTCAAGTATTTTCTTGTGTTCATTCGTTTTGTGCTTTCGCTGATGTGCAGAGTCAGAAGTGCTTCCACTTATAGAATAGCCCCACTTTGAGAATAAGCCCCTGCTGCAAATGCAAACCCCCTGCAAATGCTCCCCCTAAAGGTGATTGAATTTATACTGATAGGGATGGGGGATGGGTGCATTCCAAATTAGCAATCAGGAGGTAATAAATAATGGGTGACTAGGCAGAGCAAAATTCTCACTTAAAAAACAGAACAACAGGGGCACTAGAGGTAAACAGGCCATCATTTTGTCAAAGACAAGGGACAAATGAAAGCATTGCAGTGTGGCCAGCTCTTTAGATAGTTAAGCAAAAAAACCAAAAACATATCAGTATAATTAAACAGACTTTAGCAAAAGAGACAGCAAGGTTTCAATTTTTTGGGTGGAGTTGATTCAGAGAACATACCAGTATAATTAAACAGACTTTAGCAAAAGACGCAGCAAGGTTTCAGTTTTTTGGGTGGAGTTGATTCAGAGACCATACCTGCGAAGAAACAGATGAAATTTCAGATGAGACATTCAGATGGTACATGCAGAGTCAGAAGTGCTTCCACTTATAGAATAGCCCCACTTTGAGAATAAGCCCCTGCTGCAAATGCAAATCAGTAGCACCTTCTTTTTATTCTTCTGGCCATGTGCTTCCAGAAAATATATGGTTTGGGTTTTTTTTTTTACAAATTCCGAAAGCTATAAATGAAAAATAAAAAAGCAAAGGAAAAATTGCAGAAATGGTTGGGCCACCTGAGTGTAAAATGGAGCACAGGGCCTGGCAGTGAAAGGGTTAAATAAATGTTTAAAGGATTTTATGCTATGGCACGTTTTATCCTTTTTTGGACCTTGCACGATTGAGTCTGCTCAAGTGACAGATTTCCTTTCTTCAATATAAGTCCCCCTCCCGGATGGATAGAGGCCCTGTCTGGATTTTGAGCCACAAGCAATATTGACCTTTCATAATAGGAGATCAACATAAGCTGGTCAGGTCAGCAGGCACTTTGTAAGGTGGAAGCATTCACTAAGGAACACGTACTTTTCTGGTGATGGATGGTGCATTTATTTCTGAAGAACTCTGGTTTATCACACTTGGACTTTCCTTCTTTTTATTTTTCAATTTTCAGTTAACTTATTACCCCTTTTTTTGGTTTTAGCTCAACTCTATAACGGAAGATATTTTTCTGTATTTACAAGGTCTTTAAAGGAATAAAGCATGTGAAATATTTTTCATGTATAGCAGAGATGTACTGCATATTTTTTTTAACCTTGATATAGGTTTTAAGAGACTGCAGATGATAAATCAGTGTACACACTGGACAACAGCAAGACAGTTTTAATAAGCTAAGCTGGGTACACACATATTGAAGTTCAGCCGGTTCAACTTGAATTTCGATACATGTGTACGGCTCTCTTTTCAACAGAAGCGGTTTCTGTTGAATTTCTAGAAAGCCAGCATTTAAGCAGCACTGAGAAGTGTATTCTGGTGGGGGGGGCAGGGGGGTTGTAGGGGCGGGAAGTCATTCCCATTGTCAGAATACAATAGGGCAGTAGGTAAGATCCCAGCAACATTTTAACCACTTCAATACTAGGCACTTTGCCCCCTTCCCACCCAGACCAATTTCAGCTTTCAGAGCTGTCACATTTTGAATGACAATTGTGCGGTCATGCGACGCTGTACCCAAACAATTTTTTTCTCACAAATAGAGCTTTCTTTTGGTGGTATTTGATCACCTCTGGGGTTTTTATTTTTTGCTCTATAAATAAAAAAAAGACAGAAAAAAAGATAGGTGGCACTGGTGGGCACTGATCGGTGGCACTGATAGATAGCACTGTTAGGCAGCACTGATAAGGAGGCACTGGCAGGCATCACAGATGGGCACAGTGCCATCCCTATATTACAATGCATGTCCCTTACTTGGTGGTATTGGATGGACTCCCTGGTGGTCACTGGGTGGACTCCCTGGTGGTCCCTGTGTGGGCTCCCTGGTGGTCCTGGGTGGCAATCCTCAGGGGTCTGCACCCATATTATTTTAGTTTTTTTATTTTTACTTCCCTCCACCTAAAAGATTTCAGTTTGTTGTACAGTTTATAGGTCACATTAAAGGTGGAAAAAGTTCTAAAATAATTTATCGTTGTCCAATATTTATACATCGCAGGAACCTGACATTTTAAAAGGGATGTGTAGACTTTTTATATCCACTGAATACACACATATATATATATATATATATATATATATATATATACAGTGGGTACGGAAAGTATTCAGACCCCCTTAAATTTTTCACTCTTTGTTATATTGTAGCCATTTGCTAAAATCATTTAAGTTCATTTTTTTCCCTCATTAATGTACACACAGCACCCCATATTGACAGAAAAACACAGAATTGATGACATTTTTGCAGATTTATTAAAAAAGAAAAACTGAAATATCACATGGTCCTAAGTATTCAGACCCTTTTCTGTGACACTCATATATTTAACTCAGGTGCTGTCCATTTCTTCTGATCATCCTTGAGATGGTTCTACACCTTTATTGGAGTCCAGCTGTGTTTGATTATACTGATTGGACTTGATTAGGAAAGCCACACACCTGTCTATATAAGACCTTACAGCTCACAGTGCATGTCAGAGCAAATGAGAATCATGAGGTCAAAGGAACTGCATGAAGAGCTCAGAGACAGAACGTGGCAAGGTACAGATCTGGCCAAGGTTACAAAAAAATTTCTGCTGCACTTAAGGTTCCTAAGAGCACAGTGGCCTCCATAATCCTTAAATGGAAGACGTTAGGGACGACCATAACCCATCCTAGAGCTAGCTGTTCGGCCAAACTGAGCTATCGGAGGAGAAGAGCCTTGGTGAGAGAGGTAAAGAAGAACCCAAAGATCACTGTGGCTGAGCTCCAGAGATGCAGTCGGGAGATGGGAGAAAGTTGTAGAAAGTCAACCATCACTGCAGCCCTCCACCAGTTGGGGCCTTATGGCAGAGTGGCCCGACGATAGCCTCTCCTCAGTGCAAGACACATGAAAGCCCGCATGGAGTTTGCTAAAAAACACCTGCAGGACTCCAAGATGGTGAGAAATAGGATTATCCGGTCTGATGAGACCAAGATAGAACTTTTTGGCCTTAATTCTAAGCGGTATGTGTGGAGAAAGCCAAGCACTGCTCATCACCTGTCCAATATAGTCCCAACAGTGAAGCATGGTGATGACAGCATCATGCTGTGGGGGTGTTTATCAGGTGCAGGGACAGGACGACTGATTGCAATCGAGAGAAAGATGAAGGTGGCCAAGTACAGGGATATCCTGGACGAAAACCTGCTCAGGACCTCAGACTGGACCAAAGGTTTACCTTCCAACAAGACAATGACCCTAAGCACACAGCTAAAATAATGAAGGAGTGGCTTCACAACAACTCCGTGACTGTTCTTGAATGGCCCAGCCAGAGCCCTAACTTAAACCCAATTGAGCATTTCTGGAGAGACCTAAAAATGGCTGTCCACTAACGTTTACCATCCAACCTGACAGGACTGGAGAGGATCTGCAAGGAGGAATGGCAGAGGATCCCCAAATCCAGGTGTGAAAAGCTTGTTGCATCTTTCCCAAAAAGACTCATGGCTGTATTAGATCAAAAGAGTGCTTCTACTAAATACTGAGCAAAGGGTCTGAATACTTAGGACCATGTGATATTTCAGTTTTTCTTTTTTAATAAATCTGCAAAAATGTCAACAATTCTGTGTGTTTCTGTCAATATGGGGTGCGGTGTGTACATTAATGAGGGAAAAAATCAATTTAAATGATTTTAGCAAATGGCTGCAATATAACAAAGAGTGAAAAATTTAAGGGGGTCTGAATATTTTAAGCGGGTCTGAATATTTTCCGTACCCACTGTATATATTGATTGTGGGAAATTAGCTTGTGGGGATCACTTTTCAGAGGAAAGGATTCAGCATGGAGGTAATTTTCTTTAAAATCTGGTCGCTTGCCAGGTTTATTATCACAGGCTTGCGAGATCAAAACAAAATCAAACAGAAAACTAAACCTCGCTGCCCGGTGCTAAACTAAACAATCAGGTTCCTCTCTATACAGTGTGGGGCTATCTCTGACACCCACAAAACATAAGCATAGTGCAAACCTTTATCTCTGTGTCCCAAATTAGCACACAGAGCTCACTCAGTTTTCTCTCTCTGAGATCCAGGATATAGCTCTCCTCTGCTCTCTTCCTGGTCATTAAATGCAGGTGGAGAGGGGTTTGAGTGGACCAGAAAGTCTGGGCTGGAACCAGCTCTGCCACAGTGGCTGGCAAAACCCGAGTTGGATTCCCGCTAGTCGCCTCAAAACGATCACATGCGACAAGTATCGCCCGTCCTTTATGGCACCTCGCATAACGTCACATATCCCCCCTCTGCTCAAGCCCCTCAGGTAGAGCAACTGTCCTGACCATGCAGTGGGCCTGGGAAAGACCATTGACATTATTTTGGAGCCTTCCAGCCTGGTGTTCCACTGAGAACCTAAACGGCTGTAGGGTCAGGAACCACCTAGTTACCCGGCTATTTTTCTCCGGTTGTTACAAATCCACTTAAGGGGGGCATGGTTGGTGACTAGCCAGAATGACCTTCCCAGCAGGTAGTATTTTAGGGCCTCTAAGGCCCACTTGATAGCCAGGCACTCCTTCTCCACAATGGCATAGTCCCTTTCATGTCTATTAAGCTTCCTGCTTAAGTAGACAACCGGGTGCTCCACCTCAGAGGCATCGGTTTGACCCAAAAACTCCTTTGTGAAGTTTGGGGTCACGAGCACCGGCTGTACACAAAGGGCTTGATTCAACTTTTGGATTGCCTTCTTGGCTTTGGGATTCCACTTAACTATTCCTGACCCTCTACCCTTCGTTAGATCAGTCAGAGGGACGGCAATGGTGGCAAAGTCAGGGATGAAGCGTCGGTAATACCTGGTAATCCCCAGGAAGGCACGAACCTGTTTCTTGTTCACCGGTTGGGGCCACTTTTGAATGGCCTTGATCTTATTGGTCTGGGGCTTAATCAGACCCCGACCAATAACATACCCAAGGTATTTGGCCTCTTCAAGACCTATGACACACTTTTTTGGATTGGCTGTTAAACCTGCTACCCTCAGCGAATCTGCCACTGCCTGCACCCGGGGCAGATGTGATTCCCAATCTGGACTGTGGATAACCACATCATCCAGATAGGCCTCTGAGGCCTCAAAGTTTTGTCCATCATCCTCTGAAAGGACGCAGGGGCCCCATGCAGATCAAATGGCATTCGCTTGTATTGGAAGGACCCCTCGGGGGTAGAGAAGGCCGTTTTTTTCCTTCACTGACTCCATTAGGGAGATCTGCCAGGATCCCTTAGTTAGGTCTAGGGTTGTTATGCAGATCAAACGGCATTTGCTTGTATTGGAAGGACCCCTCGGGGGTAGAGAAGGCCATTTTTTCCTTCGCTGATCTGCCAGTTTCCCTTAGATACGTCTAGGGTTATTATGTACCGGCACCTCCCAACCTATCCACAAGTTCGTCAACCCACGACATCGGGTATGCGTCAAACTTAGATACTTCATTCAGCTTCCTGAAATCGTTACAGAACCGGATAGTGTCATCGGGCTTTGGGACCAGTACTATAGGGCTCGACGAGGCGCTGTGGGTCTCCTCTATCACGTCTAACTCCAACATGGTTTTTATTTCTCTCATCTAGTCTCAGGTATTCAGTAGGGTTTTACATTTACACGGACCCCTGGTTCTGTGATTATGTCATGTTGTAGTACAGTGGTCAGTCCGGGCAGGAAAGAGAAGGTCTTGTTAAACCTTTCCACCAGACTGTCAGTTTGGGGGTGGTAAACAGAGGTACGGAGATGGGAGATTTTGTACAACTTGCACAATTTTCTGGTCACTCTGGACATGAACGGGGTACCCTGATCCGTCAAGATTTCTTTAGGGATCCCCCACCCGGCTAAACACTTGGACCAGTTCTTTGGCGATAGTCTTAGCGGAGGTATTCCACAAGGGTATGGCCTCAGGATAGTGGGTCGCATAGTCCAGGATCACAAGGATGTGCTGGTATCCCCGGGCAGATTTTACTACTGGTACCATGAGATCCATGCCAATTCGCTCAAATGGCACTTCAACTATGTGAAGTGGGACAAGGGGGCTACGAAAATGGGGCTGTCATTTGACACTTAGGGCATGATTCATAGTGTTCTTTGACGTGTGCATACAACCCAGGCCAGAAGAATCTCTGGGTTATTCTCTCCCTGGTTTTCTCCATACCCAGATGTACCCCCATTTCATGCCCATGGGCCAGATCTAGCACCATCCTGCGAAAGGGTTTGGCAACCACTAGCTGTTCCACTTCATCCTCCCGTGTTTCATCACCTGATACAACAAATTATTTTTAAGAGCCATGTAGGCAAAAGACACCCCACAATTAAGGTCCACAGGTTCCCCATCCATCACCTTCACATTTTCTCTGTCTCTGAGGAGAATGACATCCTGTAGTTGTTCTGCACAGAAGTCCTCTATTCGGACTTCTAAGTCAAGTACTATATTTGGTTTACTCTCACCGTCAGGGACAGAGAAATGGTCTGGGTCATTAGCCCCCCCCCCGCTGTGAGCTATCTTCCAGCTCCTCCAGCTCCCCAGCCAGTACAGGAAAGGAAGAGGGTCTCCTCCCTCCTTGGTCCTGCTACCAGTCTCCCCTTCCATTTTGCAAAATGGGTCTGGCGAGAGGTCCTTCTGCATCAGGGGGAGCTCTATCCTCCACACTCTCTGTGCCCTCCCATAACCTGCAAAAATGGGGAAAATCCCTGCCCACTAGGGCGTCATAAAGTAGTGAAGGTACCATCCCCACTGAATGAGTCAAACTACCGCAAGGGCTGTCAATCTCAAACACCGCCGTCTGGTAGTCACGAGTGTCCCCATGGATGCAAATGACTCTGACAGTGCTAGTGTGTAACTTTGCAGGGTTTACCCAATTGCTTTTTACCAATGTTACCACACTACCTGAGTCAAGCAATGCAGTGACTGGTCTCCCATCAACAAAAATCACATACATTTGCTTCTCCGTGCGACTTGAACATGATGCTGTATATGCAACCTGTGCAAAAAGAGAAAGGCGTCTATTCACATAAGTATAATCGCATTGCATGGGTTCATCATTCAGGGGGGCAATTGGCAGCAACATGGCCCAATGCATGGCATTGGTAGCACTGTATGTGTTCTATACCCAGTCCTCTCAAGGGTCTCGAAGACCTTCCTGGCTTCTTTGGCCAGTCTCCAGGTCTAGAGCCCCCGGTCTCTTTAGCTGTATCAGTCTTATCAAGTTTCCCCAAGCCTCTGAACCCTGGAACAGTCTTACTGGGTCTGCCAGACGACCTTTCACCTCTAGATACATTGGAGTGGGGCACAGACAGATGCAACAAATCCTCAGCAGCCGTGTATCTCTCCACGCGGTCCATAAGTTGGTAGGTGTTTTGGGGTCCCCATGACTGACCCATTTCCTCAAGGCAGCAGGGAGCACATGTAGATAGTGGTCCATGACCATGCGCTCCACAATCTGGGGACCTGGCAAGGTCTCCGGCTGTAGCAATTTCCTGCTAAGGTGAACTAGGTTGAACATCTGCGAATGGGGTGGCTTATCGGTGCGGTAGGTCCACTGCTGCACGCGTTGGGCCCGGACTGCCATGGTGACCCCCAGGCGGGCGAGTATCTCTGACTTTAGAGTCTCATAGTCCTGGGCCTTATCTGTTTCCATATCGAAACAGGCTTTTTGGGGTTCGCCGGTCAAGAATGGTGCTAGCAGTAGTGCCCACTGTTCTTTTGGCCATCCTTCGTGAAGGGCGACTCTTTCAAAGGTCGTGAGGTATGCCTCCACGTCATCTGCAGGTGTCATCTTCTGCATGTGGTAGGAGGCATGTACCAACTTTGGTTCCGTTGTTACCGGAGGTGCGGGTCCCTTCTTTAACTCCACCAGAGCCTCTGTAAACTGGCGATTCATCTCCTGCTGAGCCGCCAGGGCCTGGCAACTTTTGTCCCGCTGTGCTGCAGCGGTCTGGCGACTTTCCTCCCACTGTGATGCAATGGCTTGCGCGACCTGGAGGTTGGTCTCCCGCTGGGCCGCAGTCACCTGTAGCAAGGCCTTCAACATCTCCTCCATTTTGGGAAGATGCCCGCTGAGTCCACCACGTATGGGAGATTAGCTCGTGGGGATCACTTTTCAGAGGAAAAGATTCAGCATGGAGGTCATTTTCTTTAAAATGTGGTGGCTTGCCAGGTTTATTATCACAAGTTTGCAAGATCAAAACAAAATCAAACAGAAAACAAAACCTCGCCATCCACAGCTAAACTAAACAATCAGGTTCCTCTCTATACAGTGTGGGGCTGTCTGTGACACCCACAAAACATAAGCACAGTGCCAACCTTTCTCTTTGTGTCCAAAATTAGCACACAGAGCTCACTCCGTTTTCTCCCTCTGAGATCCAGGATAGAGCTCTCCTTCTGGTCATTAAATGCAGGTGGAGAGGGGTTTGAGTGGACCAGAAAGTCTGGGCCAGAACCAGCTCTGCCAAGGATAGAGCTCTCCTTCTGGTCATTAAATGCAGGTGGAGAGGGGTTTGAGTGGACCAGAAAGTATGGGCCAGAACCAGCTCTGCCAAGGATAGAGCTCTCCTTCTGGTCATTAAATGCAGGTGGAGAGGGGTTTGAGTGGACCAGAAAGTCTGGGCCAGAACCAGCTCTACTAAGGTGGCTGGCAAAACCGGGGTCGTACTCTCGCTAGTCGCCTCAAACCGATCACAGGCGAGGCGACAAGTATCGCCCGTCCATTGTGGCGCTTCGCATAACGTCACAATATATATAGACAGACAGATAGATAGATAGATAGATAGATAGATAGATAGATAGTTAGATAGATAGGTAGATAGATAGATAGATAGATAGATAGATAGATGCTGTATATACAGTAAAATAAGTAATGAACACCTCACCATTTTTCTAGGTAAATATATTCCTAAAGGTGCTATTGACATGAAGTTTTCACCACATGTCGGTAACAACCAATGCAATCCATACGTACAAAGAAACCAAAACAAATAAGTTCAGAAATTAAGTTATGTGTAATAAAATGTAATGACACAAGGAAAAAGTATTAAACACGCTAACTGAAATGTATTTCTAGTCGCATGTATTGCTCAGATGTGATTTTGGTCCATTCTTCCACACAGTCTTCAAATCTTGAAGGTTCTGTGGGCCTCTTCTATGAACGCTGATCTTTAGTTCTTTCCATAGCTTTTCTATTGGATTCAAGTCAGGTGATTGGCTGGGCCAATAGTAGCTTTATTTTCTTTCTTTGAAACCAATTGAGAGTTTTGTTGGCTTTGTGTTTGGGATCTTTGTCTTGCTGAAATGTCCACCCTTGTTTCATCTTCATCATTCTGGTAGATGGCAGCAGATTTTTATCAAGAATGTCTTGGTACATTTTTCCATTCATCCTTCCTTCAATGTCATTAAGTTTGCCAGTACCGTATGCTGAAAAACAGCCCGGCCCCATGATGTTCCCACCTCCAAACTTCACTGTCGGGGTGATGTGCAGTGCCATTTGACCTCCAAACTTGGTGTGTATTATGGTATCCAAAGAGTTCAATTTTTGTCTCATCTGACCAGACTGTATTCTCTTAGTATTTTACAGGCTTGTCTAAATATTGTCCAGCAGTCTTTAACCACTTTAGCCCCTGAAGGATTTCACCCCTTCCTGACCAGAGCACTTTTTGCGATTCGGCACTGCATCGCTTTAACTGACAATTGCGCGGTCGTGCGACGTTGCACCCAAACAAAATTTGGGTCCTTTTTTCCCACAAATAGAGCTTTCTTTTAGGGGTATTTGATCACCGCTGCATCATTTCTGATCACTGCTATAAACAAAGAAAAAGGGACAATTTTGCAAAAAAAACAATATTTCTTACTTTTTGCTAAAATTCAAATGCAAAAAAAAATAAAAAAAATTTTTTTCATCGGTTTTGGCCAATTTATATTCTTCTTCATATTTTTGGTAAAAAAAAATCGCAATCAGCGTTTATTGATTGGTTTGCTCAAAAGTTGTCGCGTTTACGGATGATGAGAATTAATTTCTGGGGTTTTTATTTTTTTTTTTATTTTTAACTAGTAATGGCGGCGATCTGCGATTTTTAGCGGTACTGCAATATTGGGGAGGACATGTCGGACATTTTTGACACTTTTTTGGGACCAATGACATTTATACAGCGATCAGAAATGTAAATGTCCACTGATTACTGTATAAATGTCATTGGCAGTGAAGGCGTTAACCGGCAGGGGGAGATCTAGGGGTTAACAGTGTTCCCTGGGCGTGTTCTAACTGTGGGGGGGCTGGGCTAACATGGACATAGGAGATCTAACTGATCCCAGTGACAGGGATCAGTACATCTCCTATGTCCCCACTGAGAGAGCGGGGAACTTTGGCTCATCGCGGCTCGCCGGCAGATAACCGGTCCACCCGAGCCGCGGGCACACTCCTCCGGAGTGTTTCGGGGACGAGAGTGCACTGGCGGCGGCACGCGATCGCCCCTTGGCTGCGCCTGCGCGAATTGCCGCCTTTTTACGGCGATTCGCGCTCAGCGTCCACACAGCCGCAGTAAATATACTGCGTGCGGTGTGGAACCGGTTAAACAAGCTTCACCATGCTTTTTCTTCAGCAATGAAGTCTTGCGTGTTGAGAGTGCAAACAGGCCATGCCGGTAAATGCATAATTTATTGTTTTCTTTGAAACAATTGTACCTATTAATTCCAGGTCTTTCTGAAGCTCTCCACATGTGGTCCTTGGCTCTTGGACAACTCTTCTGATAATTTTACTCCTATGTCAGAAATCTTACAAGGAGCACCTGGTCATGGCCATTTTATGGTGAAATTATGTTCTTTTCACTTCTGGATTATGGCCCCAACAGTGCTCACTGAATCGTTCAGAAGTTTACAAAACCACAAATGTAACAACTGTAACAAATAGGGTTGAAAGGTCTTAAGAGAGCTCTTTGCTTTTACCCACCATGAGATGTTTCTTGTGTGACACCTTGGTAATGAGACACCTTTTTATAGGCCATCAGTTGAGACTGAACCAGCTGATATTAATTTGCACTGACAAGGGGCAGGATTGCTTTCTAATTACTGAAAGATTTCAGCTGTTGTCTTGGCTTTCCATGCCTTTTTGCACCTCCCTTTCTTCATGTGTACAATACTTTTTCCTGCGTCATTCCATTTTATTACACATAACTTAATTTCTGAACGTATTTGTTTTGGTTTCTGTGTCTGTATGGATTGCATGGGTTGTTACTGACATGTGTTGAAGATTTCATGTCAATAACGGCTTTAGAAATATATTTACCTAGAAAAATGGTGATCTGTTCAATACTTATTTTACCCGCTGTATATATGTTTCTGCTCCTTCAGTCTTGTAAGCATTACCAGACTGTGGCTTCCACTTGCCTCCCCTCCTGTATATATTTACATTTTCTTGTCACAGTCTTGTTTAGTGAGGGTTAGTTATTCATTAGGTTATTCATTCTAGGCTGGATAGACATTGTGATATGTGATATGACCACCTAGATTTGGCTTTGGCTGGTCCATACCTGTAATGCTAAGCCATTTCATGCTAAGCCAAATATTTATCAAGGTTATTTCATGTTTGTTAAAAAAATTGGAGTTATCCCTTAAATAAACACTGTGTCCAAATGCATCACCCCATGTTTTTTAACACACAAAGAAACAAACAAAATAAATGCAGGGAGCATTTGTGACTCTAGAAATGACAGTACTCTCTATGTCCTTGAATATAGCTATTGCTTGGCTTTGTGTGATTTGGAATCTTGTGCATCTTAAAGTGGTTGGAAAGGCTAAAGGTTTTTTTTTTACTACATGCATTCTCTGCATTAACCACTCCAGCTCCGGAAGGATTTACTCCCTTAATAACCAGGCCATTTTTTGCAATACAGCACTGCATCATTTTAACTGACAATTGTGTGATCATGCGACGTTGTACCCAAACAAAATTGATGTCCTTTTTTTCCCACAAATAGAGCTTTCTTTTGGTGGTATCTGATCACCTCTGCTGTTATTATTTTTTGTGCTATAAACAAAAAAAGAGTGACAATTTTGATTAAAAAAAAAACAATATTTTTTACATTTTGCTATAATAAATATCCAAAATTTTTTTAAAAAAATGTCTTCATCAGTTTAGGCCAATATGTATTCTTGTATACATGTTATAAGCGTATATTGATTGGTTTGCACAAAAGTAGTAATAGTAAGCTAGCAATGGCAGGGATCAATGATTTTTAGTGGGACTGCGACATAGCAGCGGACAGATCGAACACTTTTGACACTTTTTTTGGGACCAATGACATTTATACAGTGATCAGAGCTAAAAATAGCCACTTATTACTGTATAAATGACACTGGCAGGGAAGGGGTTAACACTAGGGGTGATCAAGGTTAAGTGTTCCCTAGGGAGGTGTTTCTAACTGTGGGGGAGTGTACTGAATGGAGGAGTAGAGAGATCGCTGTTCCTGAGTACTAGGAACAGCAGATCTCTCTCTACTCATCTGTTAGAACTGGGATCATAGTTACATAGTTACATAGTCAGTGAGGTTGAAAAAAGACACAAGTCCATCAAGTCCAACCTATGTGTGTGCTTTTATGTCAGTATTACATTGTATATCCCTCAATGCTGTGGTCCCTTAGGTGTGCATCTAGTAGTTTTTTGAATTTATCTATACTCCCAGCAGAAACCACTGCTTGTGGAAGAGAATTCCACATTCTTACTGCTCTTACTGTAAAGAAACCTCTACGCATTTTAAGGTTAAACCGCCTTTCCTCTATTCTTAGTGAATGGCCGTGTGTCTTTGTGTACTCCCTTGTGCTGAATAGTTTTGTCCCTATAATGGGGTCACCAGTACAGTATTTGCACTTTAAAATCATATCCCCTCTCAAGCGTCTCTTTTCCAGAGAGAATAAGTTCAGTGCTTGTAATCTTTCCCATAACTAAGGTCTTCCAATCCCTTAATTAGCTTTGTGGGGATCTGTCTGTTTACATTGACAGATCCCCGTTCTGGCTCTCTGTGGATCGATCACGGGTGGCCAGCGGACATCGCAGCCGCTGGCCACGCGCATCAGCTCCGGGGATGCGCCGTCTGCTATAGGGACCACCGTATGGCGATTTGCACAGCCGAGCCAACCTGCCGCAGTATAACTGTGGTGGCTGGTCGGCGAGTAGGTAAGGCAAAAGACCTTCTATTGTAAGACCCCCCCCCCCCCAGCCTCACTAAATACTTACCTGAACCTGATCTCAATCCAGTGCTGTGTCCGAGAGCAGTGGTGCTGCTCTCTCTCCCTCCTCACTGGCTCCTGCTTCTGTCAATCATCCAATGATGAAGGAGTGGGGGATGGGGCTGAGCTGTACTGTTTATGTCAGTGGACACACACAGCGTGGCTTGGGATTGAGCCTGCCTATGTGCCACCATAGGAAGTGGTTTCCTTTGGTAGCACATGGAGAAGCAAAAGGAGCCCAAAGCACTGGTGGGTGATCCCAGAAGAGGAGCATTTGCGGGTCTGTTCTGTGCAAAATCATTGCAAAGAACAGTTAAGTATGACATGCTTGTTATTTTAAAAAAAATGAACCTTAGAATCACTTTGACAGCATAGCTGTTTTTTAAGGTTCCAAAATCTTATACTTACCTGAGCCCTCATTTGATCCAGCACTGTGCATGTCTGCAGCTTTTCTCTCCCCTCATTTTCTGGTCTCACTGACTTTGCTGAGGCAGTAGGAGCCATTGGCTCCCACAGCTGTCAATCAAAGCCAATGATGAGGGAGAGAGGGTAGGGCCAAGTCCAGCTGTCTCTGTCAATAGACGCAGACAGTGAGGCTTGGAAGCGAGCCCACAGGAGTGCCCCCATAGAAAGAAGCTTTCTATGGGGGCACTGCATGGAGAGGAGGAATCAGGAGTCCCAGTGGGAGACCAGAGAAGAGAAGGTAAGTATAAACATGTTTGTTAATAAAAAATAAATAAAACAAAGGATTTACAATCACGTTAATGTTTCAGCACCACATTTATTTTACATTGTTTTTAAAATCTCCAAAAAAGTGTAAAGTTTTGAAAATATTTGTAATCTATTTTAGTATGTGCATTTACCACTTATAATTCCAAAGCTCTTTAAACGTGATAGATAATGTTTTTCTCTTTTGTTTTTCAGTCTGCTGCATGTTAATATAGTTTAAAGTAAACATTTAAGTAAACTCAGTCACTAAAATCTCAAATTTTTTTTGCCTGATAACATGATTTTAATAGTCATTAGCAATATTTCAAAATGTTTAGCTTTCAACAATTTAATAGCTAGTGGTCATGTCTTGAAGGTCCTAGTTGAAGTATTTCCTGCTCTATGATGACAACTGTTTTCCAGCTGTGCGGTTACCAGGTTAGAGGTGCAGAGGAGATCTTTTGCTAGAATTATTGCTTACCCTGTCATATGCACCCCAGTAAAAAAGTGGCTATGCTGACACACTATGCAGGCTTTGTCTAACTTTGTCACTCTCAGTAAGACTGTCCAGAGAAATAATGTGCAGCCAGCGCTCGAGTAAGTGCATCTAAACAAGAAATAATTAAAAGTGGATGAAGGAGATCAGCCTCACTGAGATAAAAGCAGGAAAGGATAAAAAATGTGAAAACAGTATTATATTTTAAAAATGGCAACAGCATTTAATACACATGAATTTAGCAAACTATCATACAATTAGGGTTTACAGCTACTTTAAAGCAGATCAACACTGTATCTGAGCACCACAAAACCGAAATGCTATTTAACCACTTACCAACCGGGCCCCTTTTTTACATTTGGTGGTCACAAGCTAAAAACATTTTTTTTTGCTAGAGAATTACTTAGAACCCCCAAACATTATATATATATTTTTTTCAAACACCCTAGAGAATAAAAGGGCGATCGTTGCAATACTTTTTGTCACACTGTATTTGCGCAGCGGTCTTTCAAGCGCAATTTTTTTGGAACAATTTTACTTTTTTGAGTTAAAAAATAAGACAACAGTAAAGTTAGCCCAAT
>BLSH010205068.1:9162-20782 GCA_018402905.1 Glandirana rugosa
CACCCGCTCCCCGGCCCTCCCCGGACACAGTGAGCGCGCGGGCGCGCCTCCGGCGGCGCGCGCGCGCTCACTAGGCTCGATCACGCGGCTGCCGTCGTATGACGGCGATCCACGTTACAGAACCATCTTGCCGCCGTCAATTGCCGATTGACGGTCGGCAAGTGGTTAACACACGTTTTTTGAATTATAACACACGTTTTTTTACATTTTTTACGCATACGTTTATTGTATGAAATTCATTTATTATTATTTTTTTCACTTTCAAAAAGGCCTGAAAATTTTTAGTATATAATATTCATGAACTCTATGGTGAAAGATTTTAGTGTTTGTTATTTATCAATTTAAAAGTCACTCTTAGATAACACATATTTAAATTGCTTATATATTCTTTTATTTATTTATATATAATTCACAAGCAGATATATATTTGTTTATTATTTTTTGTGGAAGCACAGTCACTTTATGTCAGCAAACAGTTGGTAACACCTTTTGTCTGTCACGAATACATAACACTGTTTATCACTATAAAATATTACAGTAGTCGCTACAAAGTCCCCCTAGTGTTCAAGCAGGAGGACATACAGGGAAGCGCCAACTACCTTTCTCCTTTTTATACAGAATCAGAAGAGCAGAAGAGCTTACAATCTAATGTGGTATAAAGGAGGATACAGAGGGCAGAAGAGCTTACAATCTATTGTGGAATAGGGAAGGATACAGAATCAGAAGAGCTTACAATCTATTGTGGTATAAGGAAGGATACCGAATCAGAAGAGCTTACAATCTATTGTGGAATAAGGAAGGATACAGAGGGCAGAAGAGCTTACAATATATTCTGATATAAGTAAGGATATAGAGGGCAGAGGAGCTTACAATCTATTGTGGTATAAGGAATGATACAGAGGGCAGAAGAGCTTACAATCTACTGTGGTATAAGGAATGATACAGAGGGCAGAAGAGCTTACAATCTATTGGGGTATAAGGAATGATACAGAGGGCAGAAGAGCTTACAATCTATTGGGGTATAAGGAATGATACAGAGGGCAGAAGAGTTTACAATCTATTGGGGTATAAGGAAGAATACAGAATCAGAAGAGCTTACAATCTATTGTGGAATAAGGAAGGATACAGAATTAGAAGGGTTTACAATTTATTGTGGAATAAGGGAGGATAAAGAGGGCAGAAGAGCTTACAATCTATTGTGGAATAAGGAATGATACAGAGGGCAGAAGAGCTTACAATCTATTGGGGTATAAGGAATGATATAGAGGGCAGAAGAGCTTACAATATATTGGGGTATAAGGAATGATACAGAGGGCAGAAAAGCTTACAATCTATTGGGGTATAAGGAATGATACAGAGGGCAGAAGAGCTTACAATCTATTGGGGTATAAGGAATGATACAGAGGGCAGAAGAGCTTACAATCTATTGGGGTATAAGGAAGGATACAGAGGGCAGAAGAGCTTACAATCTATTGGGGTATAAGGAAGGATACAGAGGGCAGAAGAGCTTACAATCTATTGGGGTGTATGGAAACAGTAGAAAAAAGCCGGCAACACTGAGATCCTTGCAGTGTAGTTTATTGTTACATCAGAATGACAGTAAAACAATAACGCTGATTGGGGTGCATGGGACAATGGAAATACAAGAGAGATGAAATAATTTACAATCTATCGGAAGTTTCAGAATAAAATTGCTGAGATGCTCTTGAGATGAAGAAATCAATCTGTTATTGTCCAGATACAATTGGAATAGATGAAAAGGAGGCTACATGTTCATAATGACAGTGGGGGAGGGGTCCCAAATCCATTAACCTGCCTAGGTCCATGTTTGGCGTTATTCCTCCTCTACCCAAACCAATCAGACCTCAATACTACGAAATGTGTATGAGAAAGGACCACGCCAGACCTCCAAGGTCAGGATCTCTTATTGTGGGGGGGTCATTGCAGTGCGATTTTTTTTTTTTTTTTTTTTTTTTTTACCAAAAATATGAGGAAGAATATAAATCGGCCAAAACCGATGAAAAAAAATGTTTTTTTATATTTTTTTTTGGTTTTGTATTTTAGCAAAAAGTAAGAAATTTTTTTTTTTTTTTTCAAAATTGACGCTTTCTTTTGTTTCTAGCGGTGATCAGGAATCACGCAAAGGGGATCAAATACCAATAATAAGCTCTATTTGTGGGAAAAAAAGGACGCAAATTTGTTTGGGTACAACGTCGCACGACCGCGCAATTGTCAGTTAAAGCGACGCAGCGCCGAATCGCAAAAAGCCTTCCTCTACATGGAAACTGTGATCACTTCCCTTCCCCTGCTAGGGCAGCCCATACACTTAGAACACGCCCAGGGAACATACTTAACCCTTAGAGCGCCCCCTGCAGGTTAACCTCTTCACTGCCAATGGCATTTACACAGTAATCAGTGCATTTTTATAGCACTGATCGCTGTATAAATGCCAATGGTCCCAAAAAAGTGTCAAAATGTTCCGACATGTCCGCTGAAATATCGCAGTACCGCTAAAAATCGCAGATCGCCGCCATTACTAGTAAAAAATAAAAACCCCAGAAATGAATTCTCATCATCCGTAAACGCGGCCACTTTTGCACAAAACAATCAATAAACGCCGATTGCGATTTTTTTTATCACAAATATGAGGAAGAATATAAATCGGCCAAAACAGATGAAAAAAAAATATTTTTTTATATTTTTTTTTTTTGGATTTGTATTTTAGCAAAAAGTAAGAAATTTGTTTTTTTTTTGCAAAATTGTCGCTCTTCTTTTGTTTATAGCGGCGATCAGAAATGACGCAGCGGTGATCAAATACCACCAAAAGAAAGCTCTATTTGTGGGAAAAAAAGGACGCAAATTTTGTTTGGGTACAACGTCGCATGACCGCGCAATTTTCAGTTAAAGCGACGCAGTGCCGAATCGCAAAAAGGGCTCCGGTCCTAAAGCTGGAAATCCTTCCGGTCCTTAAGTGGTTAAACCCTTTTTAGGAAGGAGGGGGCTTTGGATTTTCAGGCCTCATACACACGGACGTTTTTTGACGCCGGCGTTTTCTGGCGTTTTTTTGCAGCTCTCCATGTTAGTCAACGGCCCCATAAAAACGCCGACGTTTTTGAGCTGTAGGTGGCGTCGGCGTTAGTGAGCTGAAAGTAGAACCCACGGCCATCGCGTTCTGAGGCTGTAACGTTTTGGCATTTTTTGACGGCGACGCCGCAAAACGCCAACAAACGGCAACTAATATTGTACCGGCGTTTTTTTACGCCGACGTTTTTAGGTTAAAAAATAGCAGAGGGATGATTTTTTTTTAAAAAACGCCTATTGACGCCGATGCTCACTAACGCCGATGCATAACGCCGAAAAACACCGATTTTGTTTCCCTTGACGCCGGGCCCGACGTTTTGTTTATTTTTAAAGATACGCCCGTGTGTATGAGGCAGGGGCGTAACGATAGGGGTTGCAGGGGTTGCAATTGCAACCGGGCCCCATGGTCCAGGGGGCCCATGTGCCTCCCTTGTACACCTGAATAGGAGGGATGGTCGGGGTGGCATTTAGAGGACCCAATCTCCTCCATTTTCCTCTGTCCAGTTTACTTGTCTTCTGCTGTTCCCAGGGCCCCTGTGTGCTTCCCTGGTCCCCCTGGGGCCTGCTGCAGAACTTGTGAAAGGGCCCCACTGCAGTACCATAATAAAGGGACCCACGATAGGCGTAAAGGGCCCCTGGATCAGTAGGAAGAGGAAAGGGCCCTGGCCAGGGGTCAGGGGGCCCTTCATAATTTCTTGCACCGGGGCCCTGAAGGTTCTAGTTACGCCTCTGGTATGAGGCCTAAGAGTAGTAATGTTTTTGAACAGAGGACTTGGAGAGTCGATTGCTTGCTAACCCACGGGGAAGCTGTTTTTTTAGCTTCTCTCTCACACACAGACATGCAGATTTGATTTTATACACAATCTTCATCTCAAGAATATAAATATATTAAAGCCTAGCAAACACAATGAGATTATCGGGCGAATGATCATCTTTTTTTTTTTTGTTGGGATGCCAGTCTCCATATGGAAAACAAATAGGTTACTAATAAATATTCGAAAGTGATGTAATGCATTTGTATTGTATTTCTGGATGAAAATTGTACGATCTGGAATCGTACGAGAAACATTTTTATGTCTGTCCCTTTGACAGCTGTTTACTAACGATCAGATTATCATTCGATCGCATTGAAAGAGGTATTTTTTTTGTACGATATTCTGATCAGGGCTTAACCACTTCAGCCCCGGGAGGATTTACCCCCTTCCTGACCAGAGCATTTTTTGCGATTCGGCGCTGCGTCGCTTTAACCACTTACCAACCGGGCCACTTTTTTACATTTGGTGGTCACAAGCTAAAAACATTTTTTTTTGCTAGAGAATTACTTAGAACCCCCAAACATTATATATTTTTTTTTCAAACACCCTAGAGAATAAAATGGCGATTGTTTCAATACTTTTTGTCACACGGTATTTGCGCAGCGGCCTTTCAAGCACAATTTTTTTGGAACAATTTTACTTTTTTGAGTTAAAAAATAAGACAACAGTAAAGTTTGCCCAATTTTTTTCCATATTGTGAAAGAGGATTTTATGCCGAGTAAATAGATACCATACATGACATGGTTGAAAATTGCGCGCACTCGCGGAATGGCGACAAAGTCCGGTATTTAAAAAGTTCCATAGGCGACGCTTTAAAAATTTTTAACGGTTACCAGGTTAGAGTTACAGAGGAGGTCTTTTGCTAGAATTATTGCTCACATTCTGGCGATCGCGGCGATACCTCACATGTGTAGTTTGAACACCGTTTTCACATGCGGGCGCGACTTACGTATGCGTTTTCTTTGCTGCGCGAGCTCGTGGGGACGGTGGCGATTTAAATCTTTTTTTTTTTTTTTTTTTTTTTTTTTATTTATTTATTTTTACCACTGTTCCTTTAAAAAAAAAAAAATCTGATCACTTTTATTGCTATCACAAGGAATGTAAACATCCCTTGTAATAGTAATATATGGTGACAGGTACTCTTTTTGGAGGGTCGGGGGGTCTAAAAGGAGAAGGGCGGCGGGAGGGGGGGCGTCCCCTCCCGCCTCCTGGGGTAACGACCGAGCCGGATCGGTCGTTACCCCTGGATAGCCGACCGCTTGCTCTAAAAAATGATACCGGGATATAGCCTGCAGGTGCAGGCTATGTCCCGGGAGAGCCACTCAACCCCGACCGCTGCCTATTTACGGCGCTGGGGCTGAACCTGTTAACTGACAATTGCGCAGTCGTGCGACGTTGTACCCAAACGAAATTGATGTCTTTTTTTCCCCACAAATAGAGCTTTCATTTGGAGGTATTTGATCCCCTCTGCGTCATTTCTTATCACCGCTATAAACAAAAAAGAGCGACAATTTTGAAAAAAAAAACAACATTTTTTACTTTTAGCTATAATACATATCCAAAAAAAATATATATATAAAAAATATTCATCAGTTTAGGCTGATATATATTCTACATATTTTTGGTAAAAAAATTTGCAATCGGCGTATATTGATTGGTTTGCGCAAAAGTTATCGCGTCTACGTTTTTATTATTTTTTTTTTTTTATACTAGTAATGGCGGCAATCTGCGATTTTTATCGGGACTGCGATATTGTGGCGGACAGATCGGACATTTTTTACTTTTTTGGGACCACTGACATTTATACAGCGACCAGAGCTAAAAATAGCCACTGATTACTGTATTAATGTCACTGGCAGGAAAGAGGATAACACTAAGGGGGCGATCAAGGGGTTAACGGTGTTCCCTAGGCGTGTTCTAACTGTGTGGGGGCTGGGCTGGCAGGGGCATAACAGATCTCACTGATCCCGATCACAGGGATCAGTAGATCTGTCATGCACCCCCTCACAGAACGGGGAACCGCTGTGTTTACATTGGCGGTTCCTGGTTCTGCCTCTCTAATATGCGATCGCTGGTCACGGACGAACATCAAGTCCGCCCAACCCGTGGGCACGCCCACGCCACATGCCCTAGTTATTATTTTGGATTTTCTTTCTTATTTTTGAATTTCTGAATTTTCGAATTTTCAGATTTTTTACTTCTGAATTTCAAATGTAGGCATTTTCAAATGTCTAATTACCGAATTCTCAGGTTTAGAATTTCCAAATTTTCGAAATTCCCAAATTTCCGTAAAAAAAGAAACAAAAAAAAACGAATGGAACGAAAACAAACTATTTTTTCGACAGTGCACATGTCTACTGCTCTGTGTCCCGTAATGTACTCAAGGAAATGGATTTTACAGGTAAGTCTGAAGAAAAATCTAATTTTTTCTCCTTCATTGATGTGCACTGATGAGGCTGCACTGATGAGGCGGCACTGATAGGCAGCACTGAAGGGCACTGAGAGGTGGCATCCCTGCATGCCGAGGTC
This sequence comes from Glandirana rugosa, assembly GCA_018402905.1. NCBI lineage: Eukaryota > Metazoa > Chordata > Amphibia > Anura > Ranidae > Glandirana > Glandirana rugosa. Next base: position 15,588 of record BLSH010205068.1, read on the forward strand.
CTAGGCGTAGTCCTGGACTCTGAACTCTCCTTTAAGCCCCACGTTCAATCACTGTCCAAATTCTGCCGCCTCAACCTCCACAACATCTCCAAAATACGCCCCTTTCTAACCAACGACACCACAAAGCTCCTGGTTCACTCCCTGGTCATTTCTCGTCTCGAGTACTGCAACTCCCTTCTCATTGGCCTCCCTCTCCACAGGCTATCCAACTTCAGTCCTTCATGAATGCTGCTGCCAGACATTCACCTTACCAATCGCTCTGCGTCTGCTACTCCTCTCTGTCAATCCCTCCATTGGCTTCCACTCACCCAACAAATTAATTTCAAAATACTAACAATGACTTACAAAGCCATCCACAACTCTGCCCCCAGGTACATCACCAGCCTAATCTCTAAATACCAACCTATTCGTTCTCTCCGTTCTTCTCAAGACCCCCTGCTCTCTAGCTCCCTCTTCAACTCCTCCCATGCTCACCTCCAGGACTTCACCAGAGCCTCTCCCATCCAATGGAACTCCCTACCCCAATCTGCCCGATCATCTCCTACTCTATTAGCTATTAGACGATCCCTGAAAACCTCTCTCTTCAGAGAAGCCTATCCTACCCACACCTAACAACTGTATTTTTATTTTCTCCATCTGATCATCCCCTACAGTTATTATGTTTTGTCCACTCGACCCTCCCTTCTAGATTGTAAGCTCTAATGGGCAGGGCCCTCTGATTCCTCCTGTATTGAATTGTATTATATTTGTACTGTCTGCCCCTATGTTGTGAAGCGCTGTGCAAACTGTTGGCACTATATAAATCCTGTATAATAATAATAATAATAGGTGGCACTGATAAGTGACACTGATGAGGCACTGATAGGTACTACTCATGAGGCACTGATGGGTACTGGTAGGTGGCACTGGTGGGCACAGCTTAGCAGCACTGACATTCATGGTGTGGGACCGATGTCCCATTTACACAAGCCGGTAATCTGCTTATTCTTTTATCCTCACGCAGTCAGTGAGGGAAAAAAAGCCGGTTACCGGCCTCTGTTTACACCATGTGATAAGCCGTCATTGGCTGACAGCTGATCACGTGGCAAAAGGCCACGGCCGATGCCCAAGGACTCAGTGATCACAGAGCGCGCCACCCACGCCCCGCAGGACGAGCACGGGCGGATGTACATGGATGCCCTCCCGGCAATCTAAGCCCGCACTGCAGCCGTCTTTCGTCTATAGCGTGGGTGTGAACTGGTTAATGAATTAAAAAAAAAAAATACAATGTATAAAAAAACAATATAAACTTCTTTTTTTGTTGTAAAATATGAAAGATGATGATGCTTTAAAATTGCGCACGCTTGTGGAAGGCGACAAACTACAGTACTTAACCCCTTGCCGACCGCTGAGCGGCAATTGACGGCGGCAAGGTGGCTTGTGAGCGCAAATCGCCGTCATATGACGGCGGCCGCGCTCACGAGCCTAGTGAGCGCGCGCGCGCCGCTGGAGGCGCGCCCGCGCGCTCACTGTGTTCGGGGAGGGCCGGGGAGCGGGTGCGGCGGCTTCGATTGCCGCCGGCTACCCGCGATGGCCCCCCCGGAGCGAAGGAACGGAGGTCCGTGTATGTAAACACGGACCTCCGCTCTGTGTGAGGGGGAAGGGCTGTGATCACAGCCTTCCTGTATGCGAAGGCTGTGACCACTTCCCTTCCCCAGCCAGGGCAGTCCCCCCCACAGTTAGAACACGCCCAGGGAACACAGTTAACCCTTAGAGCGCCCCCTGCAGGTTAACCCCTTCACTGCCAATGTCATTTACACAGTAATCAGTGCATTTTTATAGCACTGATCGTTGTATAAATGCCAATGGTCCCAAAAAAGTGTCAAAATAGTCCGACATGTCTGCTGAAATATCGCAGTACCGCTAAAAATCGCAGATCACCGCCATTACTAGTAAAAAAAAAAACCCAAAAATGAATTCTCATAATCCGTAAACGCGACCACTTTTGCGCAAACCAATCAATAAACGCCGATTGCGATTTTTATCGCAAATGTGAGGAAGAATATAAATCGGCCAAAAACGGTGAAAAAAAATGTTTTTTTATATTTTTTTTTGGATTTGTATTCTAGCAAAAAGTAAGAAATTTGGATTTTTTTGGAAAATTGTCGCTCTTCTTTTGTTTATAGCGGCGATCAGAGATGACGCAGAGGGGATCAAATACCACCAAAAGAAAGCTCTATTTGTGGGAAAAAAAGGACGCAAATTTTGTTGGGTACAACGTCGCACGACCGCGCAATTTTCAGTTAAAGCGACAGGTTACCTGTTTAGAGTAAAGCCGGGTACACACTAATCGTTTTTCTCGCGGGGTTGAACGAAAAAAAATTCTGTCAGCTCCGGTCGGAGCCGCTGTATTAACCATGTGAGGTTCGTTCAGCGATCTCCCCTGCTGAGCTGGGGACACCCCCCCACCAGAACACTCCTATCAGCGCTCTCTGACATTGGTTTTCCCTGCATAGACGTCCGACAGATGTCGGCCAAATGTACAATATATACACTATATTTCCAAAAGTATTGGGACGCCTGCCTTTACACGCACATGAACTTTAATGGCATCCCAGTCTTAGGCCGTAGGGTTCAATATGGAGTTGGCCCACCATTTGCAGCTATAACAGCTTCAACTCTTCTGGGAAAGCTGTTCACAAGGTTTAGGAGTGTCTATGGGAATGTTTGACCATTCTTCAAGAAGTGTACTGGCTCCCTGTGTACTGACTGCAATACCTGTGTACTGGCTCCCTGTGTATTGCTTACAATACCTGTGTACTGGCTCCCTGTGTACTGCTTACAATACCTGTGTACTGCTTACAATACCTGTGTACTGCTTACAATACCTGTGTACTGGCTTCCTGTGTACTGACTGCAATACCAGAGTACTGGCTCCCTGTGTACTGCTTACAATACCTGTGTACTGCTTACAATACCTGTGTACTGGCTTCCTGTGTACTGACTGCAATACCTGTGTACTGGCTCCCTGTGTACTGACTGCAATACCTGTGTTGTCGGCGGTCGGTTCCTTTATATGCAGCCACCCCAAAGCTCCTCCTATGCAGCTTATTTCTGCTGCCCCCCTGTGTGCCCTAATCAGGCCCCCCCCTGTGTTTTTTCCTGCCCCCCCCCCCTCATCCCCACAGCTCTGCAAGGTTCCCCCCTCCCCTCTCCCACCGACTGCTGCAGGGGATCTGTCAGGATGGAGCCTTTTCTGAATGGAGAGTCAGTGATCCATACTGATCACTAACTGTCTATTCATAACTGAAACACAGCAAACTGTGTTTATTATGCTTCAGTTTGTGAATGAACAGGAAGCCTCTATTTCTGTCCATTTACTGAGGCTGCAGAGATGGAGATTCGGGGGGGGGGGGGGGCTGTCTGTGTCCTCAATCTCCTTCCTCTGCGTCAAAGGTGGAACATCAGAGGTCTGTTTAGACCAGGGGTCTTCCAACTATAGCCCTCCAGTTGTTCAGGAACTACAATTCCCATCATGCCTTGCAATGTCTGTGAATGTCAGAGTTTTACAATGCCTCATGGGTTGTGTAACAGCTGAAGGGCCGTAGTTTGAAGATCCCTGGTTTAGACTCCTGATATTTCACCTCCTATTAAAAAATTATAAAAAGTGTGTGTGTATATATATATATATAAAAAAAAAGATAATATTGTAAAAAAAATGAATAAAACAAAAAATGGTAGAAAAATAAAATAAAAAAACTATTGACACCAGTGGCAGAACTACCACACAAACATTGACCCTGACTTCGACCTTTGACCCAAACGCTAACCCTAGCACTGACCTGGATCAAATCAAATTTTTTTTATAATTATTTTTTATATTATTTTTTTACACATACTTTTTTTCTATCTCTGCAAGGACAGAGAGAGATACAATGTACCTTTCTCCTACATTCACAGAGAGAGACAAAACACGGGGGCGGGCTTCATATTGACTGATCACTGTGATGGCCAATCAGAGGCCATCACAGCGATCAGGTGACCCGGAATCACAAGCTCCAGGTCCTGGCTGTTAGGTCAGGGCCCAGGGCTCTGGGTGAGACAGCGGTCTCTGTGCTGGGAGCGTGCCGTGTGGTGCGCTCCCAGCACAAAAGGGAGATACGCAAATATGCGGCCCCCATGAATAAAAGCCCAGTCCGGTGGGGCCGCATATTTGCGCCAAGGGGTTAAACACATAAGTTACATTGTTTCATCCACTCTCCAGAATAAGGATACAAACGTGTACACTTTTCAATGGCAGTGATGTATACATAAGATTGAAAAGATGAAAAATCAGCAATCACGGAAAAATGTATTTTATTTTTACAATAACAATTTAAATTACAATAACACTTTATCCATCACCTTAATTATAATATGACACAAATACATTAGTTATAAATTCTCACCATATTAATGAAGATACATAACCAAAATTTTCTAATAATAATGTTTAAGCCCCTCCCACCCAACCTAGTATAATATTACGACTAGGTGGGAATACTACTATACTGGGTGGACATCATATGATGTCTGCCCAGTCGCACGCCTTGTGCGTGCCCTAAGCGGCGACAGCGAGGCGATCCGCACCAATCACAGTGATTGAGTGTCAGTTGTAAACAATGACTTTCATGCATAGCCATTGTGCACTATTGTGATAATCTATGTGATTGGACACAGTGATCATATGGTACAGGGGCCAATGGACCTGTATCATGTGATAGCTGTGGTCAATCACAGTAATCACAGTAGTACACAAAGGCCCATGAATGGATGCTATCGCCAGTCAGTGTTCCTGATCACTGCCACACCAGTCATACGGTGACACTTCTCAGATGACAGTATGTAAAAACAAAAGAAACTTTTTTTAAAAAAAATTAGAAAAAAGTACAAATGTATTTTTTTTGGGGGGGGGGGGTTACATACTATCCCAGTCAGTGTTCCTGACCGCTGCCACACCAGTCATATGATGACACTGTACTGCTCAGGTGACAATATGTAAGTTTCAGTTGTTTTTTTTGGGGGGGGGGGCACCGTCACTAGTCCTTGTGACTGACCGCTATCGTAGGTAAGTACCCGGAAACACATGATGACACTAATGACACTAACTGGTGTCGATAGTGTACTATGTCCAGGTAACCGGGGACATGGTATACTAGTGACACAGGTTAGTGTAT
>BLSH010205068.1:20792-35906 GCA_018402905.1 Glandirana rugosa
CCCCCCCCCCCCCCCCCCCCCCCCCCCCCCCCCCCCCCCCCCCCCCCCCCCCCCCCCCCCCCCCCCCCCCCCCCCCCCCCCCCCCCCCCCCCCCCCCCCCCCCGACACAGTTTGGTATGTTCGCCCTGGACTCTAGGTGATCTTGTCCTGGCACTGACCATTAGTTTTGGGTCTACCGATAAAATTGTCAATGACTACACAGAATTAATATACAGCACAATATATTCCTAGTTGGTAATGGTCATTGATCCATCCCAAAGACAGATCACAAAATCCAGGGGTTCGGTGAAGGTGATGATGAAGGTGTGGAGGTGTCTAATGGGGTCACTCAGCTCAAAAAAGGAGATATGCCCAGCCTCATAATCCAGATAGATCCTGAATTTATGGCCGGTAGGGCTGTGAGGAAATGGTAGAAATACATTTTCATATACTATATCATAGTCATCACCGTCCCTTCGCAAACACCAGGAATTGTTTGCATTCCCAATAAGTGGTCCCTTGCCCATACTGGGATAACACAGCCCAACTCTCCATCCAACGGAATTACTGGTGTCCACCTCCCAGCGATGCCGCCCTGAAGAAAAACTTCTCCTGCATTGAACCTGATAGTGATTGAACCTTTTGTGAGACATTGGATAATTTAATGTTACTTCTGAAAAAGCTGCAGTTTTTAAATCCCCTGAAATCTGTATATCATCAGCGGCTGTTTCCTCATCTAGTAAAACACCTTCTGGATCCTGTATACAGATGGGAATATATTTTATAAAGCCATATAATTCGTGTAATCGGTCTCTGATGGAGTCCTCATGGAAATCACCCTCACATGGAACCATTGAGTCTATAGTACCCTCCTGCTCGGTATGACAGAGGTCTTCTCCATCTGAGTCCTGGTCCTTCAGGACGGTCATTGGGTCAGTGGTTTTACACAATTCCTCAATGTGTCTCATCTTCCTGGACAGCTCGTCCTTCTGTATCTCCAGCTGTTGGATCAGATTGGACACAGATTGTGAGATCTTCTCTGTCTGCATAGAAATTTCATCAAGGACTCTGTGTTCAAGTTCTTCCAGCTCTCTCCTGACATGTCTAAACATGGAAGTGACTCTCTCTGTTACACCGGCTGCTTTTATTAGTACGTCTGACCTGCGTTCCTTCAGACTCCAGACTTGCTTCTCAGCCCGTGCTTTATTTGAGGTCAACATCTCCAGATCTTTCCTCAACTTCTCTTTCTTCTTCTCGGAGGCCTCCTCTAGTGTCTCCACCTGGTGTCCTTTGTGTTCTCCAAAAGCAATACAGTGAGCGCAGATATAAACCCTTTCCTTGGTGCAGTAATACTCCACAATCTTTTTATGGATGGAGCATGCTCTGTTCTCGGGGAAGTTGTTGGGATCGTATAAGACGTGTTTTGGTGACCTGATATGGACTCTCAGATGTTTGCCACAGAGAGAACTTTCACAGTGCAGGCAGGACTTAATAGCCGGTTCAGGAGAGTCCACACAGTAAGTACAATAGATTCCTGTATCTTCCTGATTGGGCTGAAAAATTAGCAACTTCTCCGCTATGTTCCGTAGAGCTCTAGCGTTATACAGGAGAGGTCGCGCACAGAACCTCCTTCTGCACTCCGGACAGGAATAAAGTCCATACTCCTCCTGAGTGTCCAGGGCATGGTCAATACATTCCCGGCAGAAGTTGTGTCCACATCTCAGCGATACCGGATCCTTAAAAATGTTGAGACAGATGGAGCAGCTCAAATCCCCCATCACATTAGGATATGCCATGGTAGTCAGCACAAGGGGAAATTAAACTAAATGTTTGTTCAACTAAGATGAGGTATGAAAAGAGTCACCTGGGCTTCACTTGTCCAACTCACGTTCAATGATCCAGTCCACACACACTCCAAGATCTCAAATGTTTGCAGATCTGATCTGACTTTGTAGCAGCTCTTGATGGATTTAACACCGTCCAAGGTTGTCAACACGTCTGCAAGTCCCCAAAAGCTAGTTTCCTTTGTATCAGCTCAAACAATGGTCTCACCACTCTTTGGGTCATTCATCGTCTTCTTCAGTCCACTCTCTTTGCTCAGAGGCTCCGCAGGGTTGAGTCTTTGACTTCAGCTGCTTTCAACCATGAACTTTCCTCTCTGAAGTCAGAAATAGTTTGGATTCCTAGTCATGTGACTGCCACCCCACCCACTGGGAGAATATTATTACAATCAGGGCTTTTTTTCTCAATGAATAGGTCCATGTACTAAGATCCTCATGACCCTCCCCCCACCCTTGGGAAAGAGAAGCAAAATGGCGGGTGTGGTCCAGGGTCAGATCTGCATATCACACAAGGTGCAAGATTCAGGAATGCCTAGGGTGGGGGCCCAGGGCTCTTCCCCAACCCATGAATGCCCCCCCCCCAAGTACAGAGCCAGGGGAGGGCTGGCAGCCTTAGGCCTGGGGGGCAAGTCCAGTAAAGAGGCCCATTGAAACACCGAATCCGGTCACCATCCATGCCCACCTGGTTTTATAATAGATATTGATGTTATGAAGAAAGACAAATATGATACAATGTGGTAACATAATTTAATGTTAATAGCAACAAAGGAGGTGCAGCCTCATCAGTGCCCATCAATGCAGCCTCATCAGTGCCCACCAATGCAGCCTCACCAGTGCCCATCCAATGAAGCCTGCAATACAGAAAGAGGAAAGCCGCCGGATTACAAAGAGTGGGGATCTCCTGCTTACCTGGCGCGGACGCTGTCATATGAAGTCCCACCTCCTGGACCGGCTCCTATAATAGACATCATCCATGGTAGGGTCGGCCCTGGGAGACCCCCTCTGCTTGCAGTTAGTTGGCGGCCTTGCCCCTTGCCTTCCTCCACAAAAAAAAATATTGTCAGCAGGCAATTTCAAATGTAAGTTGGGGTGGCCTGGGGGGCAATTGCCACCCTGCCCCCTGGCCCAGTCCTCCCCTGTACAGAGCTCTTCCATCAATCCCCTACTACAGAGCTACATGCCTTAAAACTGAACTTCACTCCCTCAATCAACTTTGACTATTCTTAATCCTTATGCTGCTAGCATTAGAAAGTAGATAGTAAAGTCTATTGTATTTACTTGTTTTCATTTTTTTTTTACATTGCTTTACTAACTTCCTGGTTTCCATGCCTAGGCAAATGATATCATACATCCCAGGAGTCTTCAGGAGGGGCTTTCTCAGCTAAGCACATCCTCCTGCCTGCATGCCTAAACTAATAGAAGATGGACTCCAGGAAGTAAAAAAGAATCACCTGCCCTTACTCAAGAGGACCGTGGCCAGAAATGCTGGGGGGAGGGGGGGGGGGTTTAGTGATTTCTCAACAAAAAAAGCATGGCGACATGGATGGCTGGATGGAGGAGTTTGCTTTGAACATTAAAAATGAATGAAATTGTGTTTTGTGTTTGTGGTGCTCAGATGCCATGTAGTTCCAGGCCTGCGTGGAATGACTGGCAGTGACCATTATTCAACCCAGAAAAGGAGGGACTAGGGACAGCATCGGAGAAAAAGGGGAGCATTGTAGCTACTTTTTAAACTTTATACCTACTGGTTAAACCATTGGTAATTATTTTTATCTGCTTTGGCACTAGAGCAATTTTTTCATTTTTTTTTGCACGATATTTGCGCGACTGTTTATCAAACACAATATTATCTATAGGATCTGCGAGAAAAGGTAGTTGAATGTATAAAACAGGAAGGGATATAAAAAGATATCCAAGGAATTGAGAGTGCCAATCAGCAGGGTTCAAACTCTAATCAAGAAATGGTAAATGAGGGTTCTGTTGAAACCAAACCGCGGTCAGGTAGACCAACTGAATGTTCAGCCACAACGGCCAGGAAAATTGTTCGGGATGCAAAGAAAAACCCACAAAGAACTTCAGGAGAAATACAGGACTCTGAAAACATGTGGTGTGGCTGTTTCAAGATGCACAATAAGGAGGCACTTGAATAAAGATGGGCTGCATGGTCGAGTCACCAGAAGAAAGCCATTACTATGCAAATGCCACAAAGTATCCTGCTTACAATACGCCAAACAGCACAGAGACAAGCCTCAAACCTTCTGGTACAAAGTCATTTGGAGTGATGAGACCAAAATGTAACTTAATAACGTGTATTGCCCCCTTTAACATCAATAACAGCTTAAAGTATTTTGTGGCATTTGTGAATGAGGCTCTTTATCTTCTCATATGGTAAAGCTGCCCATTCCTCTTGGCAAAAAGCCCAGTTGTGGCTGAAAGCTTAGTTGCTCTACCTGACCGTGGTTTGGTTTCAACAGAACCCTTCATTTTCCACTTCTTGGTTAGAGTTTGAACACTGCTGATTGGCATTCTCAATTCCTTGGATATCTTTTTATATCGCTTTCCTGTTTTATACAGTTCAACTACCTTTTCCCACAGATCCTTTGACAATTCGTTTTCTTTCCCCATGACTCAGAATCCAGAAACATCAGTGCAGCACTGGATGAAAGATGCAAGGGTCTGTCAGGAGTCCAGAAACACATTGACCTTTTACACACACACTAATTACAAGCAAACAGATCACAGGTGAGGATGGTTACCTTTAATATCCATTCAGACCCCTTTGTGTCAACTTGTGTGCATGTTATCAGGCCAAAATCATCAGGGTATGTAAACTTTTGATCAGGGTCATTTGGGTAGTTTCTGTTGTATGATTTAAAAAGAGTAAACATGGTTGATTGATAATAAATGGTTTCAGCCAAACACTAACCACAAGTGAAAAAAAAAATTGTGTTCTCATTCATATTATCTGAAAAATGGCCAAGAAATCATAAATTCAGCCAGGTTATGTAAACTTATGAGCACAACTGTATATTGATGAGATTTGGATCCGACATTACAGGAGGATTACCCAGGCATTCCCGAAAGTCGCTTTTAAAGTCTCATCAAAGTAGTACTCAAGTCGCTAACAAATTGCCAGAAAGTCGCCTGGCACAGTCGCACAATAAGTCATGCGACTTTCAGGTCGCAGTGATGTGAACTCAGCCTTATGGAGACATTGGGGGTTTAATAGACCCCAATGTCTCCCCTGCCCTCCAAAGCATGTGACCAAACAGGGATTGGATTGGCTCATTGCATGCGTCCCTGGTTGTAATAACAGCTCTGAAACCAAAAGTGACAAAATCATCATTGCTTCTGCTTTCATTCTGAGAAGAAGAGATGGAGAAATTGATATTCCTTCCTTGTTCTCCTCCTGCCTGCCATTTTGAAGCCCTGTGATGTGATCCCGGGCTCCTGGGTAGAGTGGGATAGCCTGGGAACCACGCGTGGAGGAAGGGGTTTGGGCGAGGAGAAGGATTACTGCTAAAAGAAGAGAAATCAGCACAAGGGACACATCCGCTCATAAGGAGTCTTCCTGCTTCTCCTCCTGGCCAATCAGGAAGCAGGTCCTGAGACCCGATTGGCTGAGAGTCCTAAGACCTGATTGGCCGGGAAGAGAAACGACCGCCGGGACTTGGTAGGAGATGCAGGGGGGAAGCCACGACCTGGATAGGGTTGCTGACGGGCTAGCGAAGCAGAGATCGAGCAGGTGATCAATCAAGTGACGGGGGAGTGAGGGGGCCAGGTTTGTTTGTTTGTCTGCCCCCCAAAAAAAACTGAGCACCAGCCTCCACTGGCAGCTTTGATCCAAAGTTGCATCTGCACCGAGAACTGAGTGATCAAACACCACTGATCGATCAGTTCTCCCCTCCACTTTGAGCAAAGAGCGGTGTCTTGTCAGCCACTGGCTCTCTGCTCTGCCCTTCCAGTGTTAACTGAAGTGCTGGGCTGTGGAGGGGATGGGAACGGCTGGCTCAGTGTCAGAGTGACTTGCTGAGAGGCTGAGCTGGCTGCCAATCCAGGCATCTGGGTGGATCCCAACTGTAAAGTCGGGATTGATCCAGGACCTGGACCGGCTGACTTTACGTCAGCCAACAGCATAATTTAGCCTGCTGTTGGCTTAAAATGGGTCACAGGAGTACAGAACGAACTGCACACCTGTGATCCATACGAGAAGTAGGGCCAAAAAAGATTTGCATTTAGCCTTTTAGACTCCTTTCACACCGGAGCCGCCCGAGAGTTAGCGGTAAAACACTGCTAATTAGCGGCGTTTACCGCTTGTTATAGCGCCGCTATTCGGGCGGTAGTGGTGTGCTTTTAACTCCCCCACAAGGGGTTAAACAGGGGTTAAAAGTGCCGGTTTGCGGCGCTCCCGAAACGGTGTTCAGGCGCTTCGGGAGCGCTGCCCCATTGTTTTCAATGGGCAGGGGCGGTATAGGAGCGGTGAATACACCGCTGTAAAGATGCGGCTTGCAGGACTTTTTTTACCGTCCTGCAAGCACACAGCCCCAGTTTGAAAGCACTCGGGGTTTCACACTGGGGTGTATTGGGGGGCGTTTTTCAGGTGTTATTTTTTGCGCAAAAGCACCCGAAAAACGCCTTGGTGTGAAAGGGCTCTTAAAGAGGAAGTAAACACTGATGGCTTTTACCTCCTCTTTAGTTCCTGCAATGTAAAAGCATAATGGACTACTATGCATCGCCTACTAGTCCATTATGTGCCTCTTACCAGAAGAGGAATCCAGCGAGGTCCCCGCTCCAGGCCGCGTTCATGCCTGTGTCTCTTCCTTCCGGGTGCCGCGGACTCCGGCGATGTGATTGGCCGGAGTCGCGTGACGTCACTCCCGCGCTGGAGCCGCCATTCGCGGTACAATGTCAGTGAAGAAACAGCACATCGGTCATACAGTGTATATCTCCTAAACCGTGTAGGTTTAGGAAATATGCAGGGTACCTACATGTAAGCCTTAATATAGGCTTACCTGTAGATTAAAGTGCTTGTAATGCTTTTACAACCACTTTAAAGCCGAGCAGCAGGAATTACAAATAAAAAAAAACACATTTACAAGGGTTATTATTTGATAGGTCTAGGGGTAGCTCCCCTGACGTTCTCCTCTGCTGTCCAATTCCAGGGTGAAGGTAGCCCTCGCCATCCTTATATACAATGTCGGGCTCTTGGTCCTGCATTGTACCTGATGTGACCACTGGCTAGAGTGCCTCAATCAAGACGTTTTGGGGACAGGAAGCACTGTGTGGAGCCTCCTTGAGTGAAGGACCTCATTCATCTACTCCTGGACTTAGCGAGAATTTAACCCTTGCATTGTATGTTGGGGGGGACCTCACTGCAATTGTAATTTTTTTCTGGTGCCATGGTGGCATTGATCGAAAAATTCTGATTCTGGGGACACGGGGCTAACCAAATGTCCCTATGGGGCTTCTCACCCCCAACAACCAACCCCTCCTTTCCCTTCTTGTATTGTCTTTATTGTCAACACCTTTAATTGAATGAATACAATAACAGGTACAGAATCTTTCTGCTGGCTGTTTATCATCTCAGGTCCTGTGGCTCCGACCACCCCACCTCCCATCTTGGGGGACAGGAAGCACGGCGTGGAGCCTCCTTGAGTGAAGGACCTCATTCATCTACTCCTGGACATACGTCGGGCTCTTGGTCCTGCATTGTACCTGATGTGACCACTGGCTAGAGCCCCTCATTTAAGACATTTGGGGGACAGGAAGCACAGTGTGGAGCCTCCTTGAGTGAAGGACCTCATTCATCTACTCCTGGACTTAACAAGAATTTAAACCTTGCAGTGTATATTGGGGGGGGGGGGGGGACCTCACTGCAATTTAATTATTTTTGGTGCTAGGGTTGGGTTTGAAAGCTGATGTGCAGCAAACAAAGAATGGTGCCATGATGGCATAGATCACAAAATTCTGATTCTGGGGGATCCCATGGGACTTCTCACCCCCAACAACCAACCTCTCATTTCCCTTCTTGTATGGTCTTTATTGTCAACACCTTTAATTGAATGAATACAATAACAGGTACAGAACCTTTTTGCTGGTTTTCTCTGTTTGTCTTCTCAGGTCCTGTGGTTCCGACCCCCCACCTCGAAACTCGGTCACAGAAAACTGGTATAACCAGGAGGTCCTTTGATCCTGGGCAGCTAAGAAATGCATAAAAGCTGACATTTCAATGTAAACTGAGCACCAAATGGGAGTGAAGGGTTTTTCTTTAAGCTACAGCCACACTTGTGAATGTCCCACCATTGTTTATATGCAAGAACCTCAGTGGGGGGGGGGGTTCCCGGTCATTAGTTGCACTGGGCAGCTCCATTGAAAGCAACAAGAAGCTGCGACTCCCACAGCTAAGCACGGCCCTTTGCATGTAATTACTATGCAGTGATCACCTGTGAGTGATGACTTCTCCGCCTTATGGCTAAAGTCTAGCAAACACAATGAGATTATCGGGCGAATGATCATCTGTTGTTTTTTATTGCATGCTAGTCTCCATATCGAAAACAAATAGGTTACTAATAGGAGCTCAGCTATGAGGAAAGAATAGAGGAACTGAATTTATTCTCTCTAGAGAAGAGGAGATTAACCACTTCAGCCCCGGAAGGATTTCCCCCCTTTAGGACCAGAGCACTTTTTGCGATTTGGCACTGCGTCGCTTTAACTGACAATTGCGCGGTCGTGCGACGTTGTACCTAAACAAAATTTGCGTCCTTTTTTTCCCACAAATAGAGCTTTCTTTTGGTGCTATTTGATCCCCTCTGCCTCATTTCTGATCACCGCCATAAACAAAAAAAAAGCGTCCATTTTGCAAAAAAAAAAACAAAAAACAATATTTCTTACTTTTTGCTAAAATCCCCCAAAAAATATATAAAAAAAACATTTTTTTTCATCGGTTTTGGCCGATTTATATTCTTCCTCATATTTTTGGTAAAAAAAAATTGCAATCGGCGTTTATTGATTGGTTTGCGCAAAAGTTGAATGATGAGAATTAATTTATGGGGTTTTTATTTTTTTTTATATTTTACTAGTAATGGCGGCAATCTGCGATTTTTAGCGGTACTGCAATATTGTCGACATGTCGGACCATTTTGACACTTTTTTGGGACATTTGGCATTTATACAGCGATCAGTGCTATAAAAATGCACCGATTACTGTGTAAATGAAATTGGCAGTGAAGGGGTTAACCTAGAGGGGGTGCTCTAAGGGTTGACTGTGTTCCCTCAGTGTGTTCTAACTGTATTGGTGCTGGGCTGGCAGGGGGAGGGGAGAGCTCATGGCTCCCATATACAGGAAGCCTGTGATCACATCCCTTCCCCCCCTCTGTCAGAACGGAGATCTGTGTTTACTTACACCGACCTCCGTTCTCTCACTGTGGGGTGTGGGGGGGGGGTGATTGCGGGTAGCCGGCAGAGATCGAGTCTGCCCTACCCGCTCCCTGGCCCCACCCCCGGAACACAGTGAGCAAGCGAGCGTTCCACCGGTGGTGCGCGCACGCTCACAATACTTATTAGCACGGCCGCCATCAAGTGACAGCGTTTCGCGATAACGAACCACTTTTCCACCGTCAAGCCACGGCGGGCGGTCGGCAAGTGGTTAAGGGGGGATATGATCAACGTACAAATACATAAGGGGTCCATATAGTGAACTATGTGTTGAGTTATTTACGTCTAGGGCAAAAAAGATTTCATCTCCAAACACGGAAAGGTTTCTTTACAGTTAGAGCTGTGAAAATGTGGAATAGACTCCCTCCAGAGGTGGTTCTGGCCAGCACTGTAAAAAAGGCCTGGATTCTTTCCTTAATGTACATAACATAACTGGCTACTAACATTAGGACGTTTTTACAGCCGCGTTTTTTTGCAGCTTAAAAACGCATCTCCATGTTATTCAATGGCCCCATACACACGCTGACGTTTTTGAGCTGTAGATGGAGTCGGCGTTTGTGGGCTGCAAGCAGAACCCACGGCCAGCGCGTTCTGAAGCTGCAGCGCTAGAACGTTTTTGACTCTGAGCCGGCAAAACGCTCACTAACATGCATTAGCGTCGTAGCGTTGTTAACTGGGGTTTTCAGGTCTAAAAATAGCAGAGGGATATCTTTTCAAACAAAACGCGTCCTTGCGCTGATGCTCAATAATGCGCATTGCAAAACGCCGATAATATTGCGGTTTTAACGCCGATCTTTTTCCTGGCGTCGGTGCCGATGTTACAGCTCGTTTTTTCAATACACCCATGTGTAAGAGGCCTTAGAGGTAAAGTTGATCCAGGGAAAATCCGATTGCCTCTCGGGGGATCAGGAAGGAGTTCATTTATTTTTTAAATTTTATTTCAGGTACTTATATAGCGCTGTCAATTTACGCAGCGCTTTACATATACATTGTACATTCACATCAGTCCCTACCCTCAAGGAGCTTACAATCCAAGGTCCCTGAAGCCTCGTACACACAGTGCGACGGTCGTACGACCGAACAGACCAAATCGTATGTTGGATCATGTAACTCGCTTAGGCCCCTTTCACACGGAGGCGCTTTCCTAGCGTTTTTTGTGCTAAAAATAGCGCTTCCAAAACGCTTCTAAAACACTGCCCATTAATTCCAATGTACCTATTCACACTGGGGCATCGCGCTGGCACCATGTTTAAAAAAGTCCTGCAAGCATGATTTTTTGTGCTTATTCTGAGCGCTAAAAATAGCGCATTAAAAACACCCATATACATTGAAATGAATGTAAAGCGCGTTAAAAGCGCCAGCAAAACGCCCAGAGGTTGTGGAAAGATCAAAATATCAGGAAGTAAACAGGATGTAATGTAGGGGGATGTGCTATTTATTTAATGCTAGTGCTTCAAAAGTGCTTCAAAAGCGTTTGGAAAACGCCTGGGCGCTAGCGCTAATTATAGTGCTAACGCGTAAAAAACGCGGTCATAACGCTTGATGTTTTGCATGCGTTTTTCAAACGCCTCAGTGTGAAAGTAACCTTACTGATGTACGATCATACGACCAAGCCGAACGTAGTGACGTGTTACGAACATATAAAGAGAAAGTTCAGGTGCATGTAATTAGCGTCCGGCCGTTCCTGACTTCTGAGCATGCGTGTTTTCCACAGTACAACTTGTTGGACCAACTTCTCTGTACACACGATACAACGGTTGTACGACCGCTTGTTGGTACAACCAAAGTTTTCTAGTTTGATCATACAACTCCTGTTGTACGACCGTCGTACGTCGGCTGTTCTAATCACGCGTACTAACGGTCGGACGATCGTACAATAAGCGGTCGTACGACCGTTTGCATACGACCGTTGAACCGTGTACACGAGGCTTAACTCACATTCATACATACTAGGGCCAATTTAGACAGGAGCTAATTACCCTACCAGCATGTCTTTGGAGTGTGGGAGGAAACCGGAGTACCCAGAGGAACCCCACGCAGGCACAGGGAGAACATGCAAACTCCAGAGAGGTAGTGTCATGGTTGAACTGGATGGACTTTTCCTTTTTTTCAACCTATGTAACTAATGTACGAAAATTCTCGTACGGTAGAATAAATATTCGGAAGTGATCTGATGTATTTGTATTGTATTTTTGGACAAAAACTGCAGTGATTGAATGAAAATTCTACGATCTGGCATCATACGAGAAACATTTTTATGTCTGTCTCTTTGGAAAATTTCCAACAGCAGCTTTTTTACGAACAATCGGATTATTATTCGATCGCATCAAAAGTGGTATTTTTTGTACGATATTCTGATTGTGTGTACCGGGCTTAAAGAGGAAGTAAAGCCCGCTATAAAAAATAATTTTATGGCCCCCCCCAGGTGGGTTATGCCATAATGTGCTAGTATGCACAGGGTATAAGTACATTATGGCCGACTTACCTGTCCTATGGTGTCCTTCAGCGCAATGCCAATCCGGCTGTCCCCTGGCGCTTCCATCTTTGCCC
Source organism: Glandirana rugosa (assembly GCA_018402905.1). NCBI lineage: Eukaryota > Metazoa > Chordata > Amphibia > Anura > Ranidae > Glandirana > Glandirana rugosa. Next base: position 32,597 of record BLSH010205068.1, read on the forward strand.
GGTCTTCCTTCTGCCCGTGCCCTTGGCCTTTTGATAGGCCACGATGACGCGCATGCGCACGGGAGCCGCATCACCACGGAATGGATCGGGGGCAATTGGGGCCGTAAATGTAAAGAAACCAATAGGGTCTCTTCAAGTAGATCTCTGTCATGCCACCTGTCAGAACGGGGAACCACCGTGTTCCCCATTCTTCCTCTCTAACAGGCGATCGTGGGTCGAGCACGCAGCGGGCACATGCGCTCGCGATATCATGCCACAGTGAAAAGACATTACACAGTCGGGAAGTCGTTAAGGGGGGTAAATCCTTCCGGGGCTGAAGTGGTTAAATATCTGGGAAGGTGTAATGATTGCATCTCTTATCTTGCTATTTTCTGCTGACTTCTTTGGCCACACTGGCACAATCCCCTATATATCTACCCTCACTGTGTATACATGAAAAGGTAATCATTGCATACAAAAGATGAAAAAACAAATATTACATAGAACTAAATTTTATTTTTACAATGACAATTTGCCCATCACCTCTGTTATAATATGATAGAAACACACTAGTTAATAGATTCATTTATATTTTTTTAATATAATTTAGTGAGCTCTCACCATGTTAGGATTTCTAAGCAACATTTTCAGAGTAATAATAATGTTTAAGGCTCCATGCACACTGGCATTTTTTCTTGCTCCTAGAAGCTAAATATTGTTCCCCTATGTGTCCATGCACGCTACTTCACTACTTTAGGCCAGGGGCAGCCTGTCCATTAAGGGCGCATGCGCGCCACCCCCTCATCCATGCATCCGGCCCCTTGCAGGATCCCGGATGCATGAATTCCTATGGCAGGGTGTTTTTTTGAAGCACTGATTAGAGCCAGAGGCTCTAATAGGCTTCAAAATTGGGTGGGCTTGGGGCGCAGAGCAGAGGTCACCCAGGTGCGTTGCAATAGTGAATTAATATTCGTTATGGTAACACTGATCCTCCTCCTGGCCAATCAGGAAGCGGGTCTGAGACCCATCACCCAATTAGCTGAAAGGACAGGTGATCCTATTGGACGTCTAGGAGGAGATGCACGTCAGAAGCGAGGAGGGGGAGGAGAAGACACGGGAGCTGCTGACCAGATGCCTGCATGATTCCGGACCCCGCCGCAGGCCCGAAGCCCACCGCTGCACGATGCCAGACCCCGCCGCTGGCCCGATGCCCACCGATGCATAATGCCAGACCCCGCCGATGGACGCCGTTGCATGATGCCAGACCCTGCCGCTGGCCCGATGCCCACCGCTGCATGATGCCAGACCCTGCTGCTGGCCCGATGGCCACCGATGCACGATGCTAGACCTCTCCGATGGGCACCGCAGCATGATGGTGGACCCTACCGTTGGCCCGATGCCCATCACTGCGCGGTGCTGGACCCCGCCGATGCCCTATGCTGCACAGTGCTGGACCCCGCCGTTGCCCAATGCCCTCCACCTAGATGGGGTAAGTGTCGGAGGACCGACCATCAGACAGCTAGCAGGGGGGCGTTTGAGGTGCCGCCGGGGGGGGGGGTGGTTGTTTGCCGCCCCCCCCCCAAAAAAAAAAAACACCAGCTGCCACGGCCTTAGGCTGTTAGCGTTTTTTGATCTTCATCGACTAGGATCAGAAAAAAAAAATATTTGGAGAACTTTTCAAGCAGAAAAAAATGCTCAATGCTCCTAACTACGTCTAGATGCTACTGAAATCCTTCTAACAGCTTTTTTGAGCTTTTTTTTTTTCTTCATGAACTGCAAAAACGCTAATAAAATGCTAATGCTCCTAAAAGCTACTGAAATGCTACTAGAAGCTGACACAAAAATGCTATTATCATTTTTCATCCAGCATTTTTATCTAGCTTTTTTGAGCTTATGAAAAACGCTGTGTGCATGGAGCCAACTGAGATTTTGCCGCAATCAACATTTTGTGTGTTTTTATGCTTTTTTAAAAAAAATTTGTTGCTGGACAGATTTAAAACTGCAAACCGCAAATGGCGGCAAAATCCCAGTACAAAACGCATTACATGCTTTTTTTGCAGCTTCTCCATTGAAGTCTATTGAACCAAAAAGGCAAAAAAAAAAGCAGCGTTTTGCATTTAAAAAAGTCAACTGACCCTTTCCAAAAACGCAGAGGCACAAAAATGCATTGATGTGAACATGTTCCATAGGAACCCATGTTAAAAATAATGTCCTGCGTTTCTGAAAAAAGCATGAAAAAATGCATTGGTGTGAATGGAGCCTAAAGTACTAGAAGCTCTATCAGCCAATCAGATCTCACCTATTGCCAGGTCAGAGTCTGCTGGTTCAATGAAAGATGATTGGTTGGTGGGGGTTACAACATTTTACATACTGCAAAATCATAAACTGAAAACAAAATTACAAATTGATTTATAGACTAGGATAACTATTTTTCCATGACTATAAGAAATAAAGAAGTAAAAACATTATAGAGTATTTATCCTATACAGGGGGTATACAAAAGAATCCCCCACCTTAAAAATAATCTCATTTTGTTGCTTTGCAGCAGGAAATTAAGACAAACACAGTTTTCGATTTATCCAGCTGTAGTTACTCTTATAATAACTACTTATAACTTGCAACTTATATCCAAGTGAAAAATATAACACCAACATGTCAAAAAAAGAAAAAAATCAAAAACAATCACTTAGTTGGAAAAAGGATCTCCCTCCTAAAGATGACGTGTAAACTCAATCAGGTGCAGCTAACCACCTTCTCAATGGCACACAAAGTCATTTGACTTTCAACTGTGATCAGCTGTGGTCATTTTGATTATGCTTTCCTGGAGCATTTCGGTCCCTGATAGTGCAACAATCACTTATGGTTGGCAAGGCGCTGTCAAAAGATCTCTTAACCACTTCAGCCCCGGAAGGATTTCCAGCTTTAGGACCGGAGCCCTTTTTGCGATTCGGCACTGCGTCGCTTTAACTGAAAATTGCGCGGTCGTGCGACGTTGAACCCATGTTGCAGCGTGCTGGCGCGTTAAAAGTCAATTTCGCTGCGTCACGGCTTAGCGTTTTTCCCGAGGCCAGGATTTCGACCTTTAGGAAGGCCCCGACTTCACCAATTCTCTAGAAAACTGTCGCGGAACGGTTGGTATTCACTAACAACGTGATAGTCCCTGGCTTTACGAGGTCCTTTCGTATTAGTTTTACTGGTGTCGACTAGTGTCAACTTTCAGTTTACTGAAACACACGGTAACTCTTCCACCAATCGACGTGGACTAACTCAAATGTGCAGTAGAAATCCTCCCTCTAGGAAAAAGGTTGATTCACTAACAAAAACTAAAAAA
>BLSH010205068.1:54173-78548 GCA_018402905.1 Glandirana rugosa
CCCCCCTCTCTTTTTTTTTTTTTTGCGCCCCCCCCTAGGTAGTCCCGTAGTGCTGCAGGGATTGTGGAAGAGATATACAGAGACACGAGTGAGCCCGTGAAATGTGACGAGATAACAGAACGAACTCTGACCTCCGTGTTAGTTATTATTCTTTTTTTTTTTTTATGTGACCTTGACGTGGCAGAGACCGCAAGAAAAAAAAAAATGAGTGACAGACATGAAAAGTTCATCTTGATCGTGTATAGAATGACCCCTAGTGATCGTGGTGCCCTCATGAAGTACCTGAAATACTGTCAGGTTACCAGGGGCAACACTGAACCTGTGACCTGGAAGGGAAATATACATGGTTCCCCATCCTGCGTTACAAGTGAGTGATGCATGACAGCATGTACATGGATATACGTATATAATTTCCCCTTTTTTTTTTTATTAGGGGATTTAAGAGGAGGGACCAGAGGCCCAGCCTGCTACCTGGTGGCTGAAATGAACGCTGCCCCAGACTCCCCCTGCGAGTCCATCGTGCCGTCCCCCCCGGCCGCATGTCCAGAAACCTTCCCTCGCTCTGAGAAGGAGACTGGAGCGACCGGAGGTGCCTGTGGTGTTGCGGCCGACCACCGCCGATGCGCCGTTGCGCTCGTGCCCCCTCCCCTGAAGTCTAGGGACCATGAGTGAGTGTTACCGTGACCGGGGACCTGCAGCGTGCGATGCCCCCCGGCCTGGCTTACCCTTCCTTACGAGGATGCGGTTCACCGATGCCAATACCGTGCAAAAAACGAAATTCCCCCGTCAGCAAGCCGGAACCGGAAGTGACGACACGACCAAGAGGATCTGCCGTCCTATAGGTAGGGGGAGGCTGGCTTAAATATGCCAGACTCCTCCTACAAATACAGGCCGACGAATGGTCGGCCTTCTTACTTATTTTTTAAATTTTATTTCAGGGACTTATATAGCGCCGTCAATTTAAGCAGCGCTTTACATATACATTGTACATTCACATCAGTCCCTACCCTCATGGAGCTTCCAATCTAAGGTCCCTGAAGCCTCGTACACACAGTGCGACGGTCGTACGACCGAACAGACCAAATCGTATGTTGGATCATGTAACTCGCTTAGGCCCCTTTCACACTGAGGCGCTTTCCTAGCGTTTTTGTGCTAAAAATAGCGCTTCCAAAACGCTTCTAAAACACTGCCCATTAATTCCAATGTACCTATTCACACTGGGGCGTCGCGCTGGCACCACGTTTAAAAAAGTCCTGCAAGCATGATTTTTTGTGCTTATTCTGAGCGCTAAAAATAGCGCATTAAAAACACCCATATACATTGAAATGAATGTAAAGCGCGTTAAAAGCGCCAGCAAAACGCCCAGAGGTTGTGGAAAGATCAAAATATCAGGAACTAAACAGGATGTAATGTAGGGGGATGTGCTATTTATTTAATGCTAGTGCTTCAAAAGTGCTTGGAAAACTCCTGGGCGCTAGCGCTAATTATAGTGCTAACGCGTAAAATACGCGGCAAAAACGCGGTCATAACGCTTGATGTTTTGCATGCATTTTTCAAACGCCTCAGTGTGAAAGTAACCTTACTGATGTACGATCATACGACCAAGCCGAACGTAGTGACGTGTTACGAACATATAAAGAGAAAGTTCAGGTGCATGTAATTTGTGTCCGGCCGTTCCTGACTTCTGAGCATGCGTGTTTTGCACAGTACAACTTGTTGGACCAACTTCTCTGTACACACGATACAACGGTCGTATGACCCCTTGTTGGTACAACCAAAGTTTTCTAGTTTGCTCATACAACTCCTGTTGTACGACCGTCGTACGTCGGCTGTTCTAATCGCGCATGCTAACGGTCGGACGATCGTACAATGAGCGGTCGTACGACCGTCGAACCATGTGCACGAGGCTTAACTCACATTCATACATACTAGGGCCAATTTAGACAGGAGCTAATTACCCTACCAGCATGTCTTTGGAGTGTGGGAGGAAACCGGAGTACCCGGAGGAACCCCACGCAGGCACAGGGAGAACATGCAAACTCCAGAGAGGTAGTGTCATGTTTGAACTGGTTGGACTTTTCCTTTTTTTCAACCTATGTAACTAAAGTACGAAAATTCTCGTACGGTAGAATAAATATTCGGAAGTGATGTATTTGTATTGTATTTTTGGACAAAAACTGCAGTGATTGAATGAAAATTGTACGATCTGGCATCATACGAGAAACATTTTTATGTCTGTCTCTTTGGAAAATTTCCAACGACAGCTTTTTTACGAACAATCGGATTATTATTCGATCGCATCAAAAGTGGTATTTTTTGTACGATATTCTGATTGTGTGTACCGGGCTTAAAGAGGAAGTAAAGCCCGCTATAAAAAATAATTTTATGGCCCCCCCAGGTGGGTTATGCCATAATGTGCTAGTATGTACAGCGTATCAGTACATTATGGCCGACTTACCTGTCCTATACTGTCCTTCAGCGCAATGCTGGGACCGATCCGGCTGTCCCCCGGCGCTTCCATCTTCGCCCGGTCTTCCTTCCGGGTCCCGTGCCCTTGGCCTTTTGATAGGCCACGATGACGCGCATGCGCACAGGAGCCGCATCACCACGGAACGGTTCGGGGGCGATTGGGGCTGTAAATGTTCGCTGAGCCGCATGACAGCTGACAGGCAGAAGGATGCATTTATGGCAGAAGAAACCAATAGGGTCTCCTCTGTCATAAATACCCTGCCTGTCAACCATAAATACACAACTTTACTTCCACTTTAAGATCAAGTGTAGTATCTGTTCTTATCAGTGTCCAGTAGGGGCGCTGTGCCATCATCCTGGCTTAAAGCGGAGTTCCACCCAAAAGTGGAACTTCCACTTATCAGATTCCTCCCCCCTCCGGAGCCACATTTGGGAGCGTATACATGTCTTTGACAGGTATCCTGTCCCTACTTCCAGGAGACCGGGTAGTGGCAACGTACGTCAGCAGCTCGGTTCCCCTCCTCCCTCCCCTTCTGCCAGCCAGTGAGAGAGTGCAGTGTGCTTTGCGCATGCGCAGTAGGGGCCCGGCCGTGAAGCCAAAAGGCTACACTGCTGGGTTCCCTTACCAGTAATGGCGGCGGCAGCACCTAACAGCTGATGGAAACATCAGCTGGGATGCCGACATCGCTGGACTCCAGGACAGGTAAGTGTCCTATTATTAATAATCAGCAGCTACGGTATGTGTATACAGTATGTGTCACTGCTGATTATTAATTTTTAAAGGGGCAGGCGGACCTCCACTTTAACCGGTAGCTGGAATGGCTGGCTTTGTAGTATCCCTGCTGGTATGATGGGGGCCCTGAAGGTTAGTTGGCAGGCAGTTGGGGCACGGGAGGAGTTCCCCTGAGAAAACCGGATGATCCCAGTTCCTCTTGGTTTGAATGGATCTACCTTGTCTGCCCATGAGCTGGGAAGGCAGAGAGTCCATGGTGGCTGTGCCCCCTGGGGGTGGTCACCCTAGGGCTGCTCTTAGTTACACTTGGGTGTGGGACCCCACAGTGTGAAACGCCGCATGGTCACAGCACTAACTTTACTTGCATGGCACCTTTTAGGGCTAGGCCTTCTGGATTAAGTCCAGGGCAATTTTTGTTAGCAGGCCTCAGGGCCAAGTCAGTGCACATTGCATGGCCACTTCATTTTTCTCCACTGTTTGTCACTTTTTTGTGTGTGTTTTTCTCATTAAGATGAAGGGTGTGAGTCCTCAGGCTTGTCCTGACATCTAGGGGGGGATGTGTGGCCCTCGGGTTCCTCCCCTGAGTGGGGGGGGGGTACGCTCTTTGGAGAGCCACTCAACCAAGTACTCGGTGGTTGGCTTCAGCCGGCCAGGAGGAGCGTGGTCTACCAGGCCTTCTGGCTAGGTGGACCATGTCGTACCCTATGTCCCTGTCAGGAGCCTTATGCCCGGGGGATCGGCCATGAACGCACAGTCATTGGTATCATGCAGCTGGCTTTTCCAAGTGGCATTGGCCCCAGAACTATGCAGGCACCATTGAATGGGAGGCCAATCAATCACAGCTCAAGCAACCTCCAAAGGAACCCTAGGCTGAGCTAGACGGCCCCATATGCAAGGAGCCTTAAAGGGGAGCAGAGATAGCAAGAAAAGTGAAAGGGACTAAAGCTGGCTATACATGGATTGAAATTTGACTGGTTCAGCAGTGACCAGCTGTTGGGGAAATTGCATATTTCATATTCCTCATTAAGGTTGGCCTCACAAATATCTATTATAGTCTCTAATATCCTGGTTACCTTGCATGACTCAACTTATTGGCATTTGAACTGCCTTATATGGTCAAGCTAGCCCCCTCTCCTCAGGAATGCAAAGGTCATATTGTTGCTTACTGGGTGTTGGCTGGGGGGTGGGCTTTTATACAAGTTCTATATTACCACAGCAAAAACCTATATGAGTCAGTCTCACCAAGAACAGCCATGAGGCACGTCCCGATCCCCTGTGCCATGTCAGAGACTCCATGGCTACGGAAGCCAACACCTTTAGTTAAGTATTCTTGATATTTTCTTTATCTTTATCTGTATCTGTCATTACTTGTAATAAATGTTATATTTTTAAGTATTTGTGTGATCTCTCTTTGTACATATCGAACACAACCCCAAAAACGTGACAAGAGACCAGCTGAGATTCGATCCATCTATGGGCAGACTGATTGCACCCAAGTCGATCCTATTGGTTACATGCGATTACTGCAGGTAGATATAGCCCAGGGTTTCTCAAAAGGTTGCAAGGGGTTCCTTGAGCAATGGTCAATTTCTACCTTTCAGATAAATTCCCAATGACATCATTGATCTTTTTAGCTATCTGTAAGGGGGTAATTCTTCCCAATGACCACAGGTGTAGGGAGCATTTTTCCCACTGACCATCACACTAATGTGTCATTAGTTGTAGATTTTTAATTTTTAGCCGGGGTTCCCCGAGACCGGAGAATTATTTCAAGGGTTCCTCAGTGTTGAAAAGGTTGAGAAAGGCTGATATAGCCACTAGCAGTAATCATCGTGTTCTGCCAGCTGGGAAGGCTCCCTGCGCCCCCTGGTGGCAGAACACAATAGCGATGGGGATGCATTCCTCCATCAACACTGACTGTGTTAATGGGGGAGTCTAGGGATTTTCTTTCCTTCCTCCTGTGGTGGAAGGAAAGAAAATTGAATCATCTATGGGTTGCATTTGGTTAGACATCTGAGCTATATATTGTGATTAGGAACCAGAATGCACAGAAAGAGCAATGGTGAGAAAGTGGAGAGATGTGAGCTATGGAAGAAAGAGAGCTGTAGTCATTCCTGTCCGCTGGAAGAACAGCGCCGCCCCCCCTCCACATAACACCACTGCACCCCACACCGCTGGAAGTGGGCAGGATCATGGAAGGGGATGGTCTAGGGGTGTTACAGTGGGTGCAGCATGGTTTTGTAGAAGGGGTGGAGCAGCTGCAGCACAGCTAATCAGGAAGCTCCTCCCCTTTACACGGTCAGAGAATTACATGGGGAGCTCCATTTTATTACTGTGCATGCGCAGTGTAGCAACCAGCGGTCGGAGTTATTTTTTTCTCTCCCATGAGAAATTTTATTGATTTTTTTAGATTTTTAGAAAAAACGTCTGAAGCCAAAAACAGCTGCTGTAAAAACGTCCGGTGTGGATGAGGTCTTACAATCACTTTAACCACTTGCCGACCAACGGATATACGGTGGCAGGTTGGCTCGTTCCCGCAAATCTCCGTACCGGTACGGCGGTTCCTTTAAGGGATATAGCGGGCGCGCGATGTCCGCCGGCCACCCGCGATTACTCCACAGAGAGTCAGAACAGGGATCTGTCAATGTAAACAAACAGATCCCCGTTCTGTCAGGGGAGTAGAGAGAGATCGTCTGTTCCTAGTGATCAGGAACAGCAATCTCTCCCCTCCTCCAGTCAGCCCATCCCCCCACAGTTAGAAAACATCTCCCAGGGAACACTTAACCCCTTGATCACCACTGGTGTTATCCCCTTCCCTTGTCATTAACCACTTCAGCCCCGGAAGGATTTACCCCCTTCCTGACCAGAGCACTTTTTGTGATTCGGCACTGCGTCGCTTTAACTGACAATTGCGCGGTCGTGCGACGTTGTACCCAAACTAAATTGGCGTCCTTTTTTTCCCACAAATAGAGATGTATCTGATCACCTCTGCGTCTTTTCTGATCACCGCTATTAACAAAAAAAGAGCGACAATTTTGAAAAAAAACAATATTTTTTACTTTTTGCTAAAATAAATATCCAAAAAATATATAAAAAACAAATTTATTCATCAATTTTTATATTCCTGTAGGGGGCAATGAAGGGGTTAACTGTGTTCCCTGGGTGTGTTCTAACTGTGTGGGGGCTGGGCTGGCAGGGGCATAACAGATCTAACTGATCCCGGGTACAAGGATCAGTAGATCTCTCACATGCCGCCTGTCAGAACGGGGAACCGCCGTGTTTATATCAGCGGTTCCCCACTCTTCTTCTCTAACAGGCGATCGTGGGTCGCCGGTGGCCACACCCAGGGAGTGTGCGGCGGGCACACGCGCTCGCGCTATTGTGCCACAGTGAAAAGACGTTACGCAGTCGGGAAGTAGTTAAGGGGGGTAAATCCTTCCAGGGTTTAAGTGGTTAAATAGCTGGGAAGGTGTAATGATTGCATCTCTTGCTATTTTCTGCTGACTTCTTTGGCCACACTGGCACAATCCCCTATACGTCTGCCCTCACTGTGTATACATGACAGGTAATCATTGCATACAGAAGATGAATAAACAAATATCACATAGGACTAAATTTTATTTTTACAATGACAATTTGCCCATCACCTCTGTTATAATATGATAGAAACACACTAGTTAATAGATTCATTTTTTTTTTATATATATTTTAGTGAGCTCTCACCATGTTAGGATTTATAAGCAACATATTCAGAGTAATAATATTGTTTAAGGCTCCATGCACAATGGCGTTTTTTCCTGCTCCTAGAAGCTAAATAGTGTTCCCCTATGTGTCCATGCACACTACTTTAGGCCAGTGGCAGCCCCTCCATTAAGGGCGCATGGGCTCCACCCCCTCATCCATGCGGCTGGCCCCTTGCAGGATGCCAGATCCATGCATTCCTATGGCGGGATGTTTTTTTTGAAGCACTCTAACAGGCTTCTAAATTGGGTGGGCTCGGGGCGCAGAGTATTGCGTCCAGAGCCCACCCAGGTGTGTTGCAATAGCAAATGAATATTCCCTATGGTAACACTGATCCTCCTCCCGGACAATCAGGAAGCGGGTCTGAGACCCGTCACCTGATTAGCTGAAAGGACAGGTGATCCTATTGGACGTCTAGGAGGAAACGCACGGTGGAAGCTTGGAGGAGGAGATTACACGGGAGCTGCTGGCCAGATGCCCGCCGCTGCATGATGCCGGTCCCCGCTACCAGCCCGATGCCCACCGCTGCACGATGCCAGACCCCGCCGCTGGCCCAATGCCCACCGCTGCACAATGCCAGACCCCGCCGATGGCCGCCGCTGCATGATGCTGGACCCTGCCGCTGGCCCGATGCCCAACGCTGCACAATGCCAGACCCCGTCTCTGGCCCGATGTCCACCGATGCATGATGCCAGACCCCTCCGATGGGCGCCGCAGCATGATGCCAGACCCTGCCGCTGGCCAGATGCCCACCGCTGCATGATGCCGGACCCTGCCGCTGACCAGATGCCCACCACTCCATGATGCCGGACCCCGCCGATGCCGGCTGCTGCACAGTGCTGGACCCCTCCGTTGCCCGATGCCCTCCACCTAAATGGGGTAAGTGGCGGAGGACCAACCAGCAGACAGCTAGCAGGAGTGCTGGGCTGCCAGGGGTGGTTGTTTGCCGCCCCCCCCAAAAATAAAAACACCAGCCGCCACTGCCTTAGGCTGTTAGCGTTTTTTGAGCTTCATTGACTAGGAGCAGAAAAAAAAAAAATATTTGGAGAACTTTTCAAGCAGAAAAAAATGCTGAGTGCTTCTAAATGCTCCTAACTGCTTCTAGAATGCTTCTAACAGCTTTTTTTTTTAGTTTTTTTCTTCTTCATGAACTGCAAAAATGCTAATGCTCCCAAAAGCAACTAAAATGCTACTAGAAGCTGACACAAAAATGCTATTATCATATTTCATCCAGCATTTTTCTCTAGCTTTTTTGAGCTTATGAAAAACGCAGTGTGCATGGAGCTAACTGAGATTTTGCCGCAATCAACATTTTGTGTTTTTTTTGGAAAATTTGTTGCTGGACAGATTTAAAGCTGCAAACTGCAAATGGCGGAAAAATCCCAGTACAAAACGCATTACATGCTTTTTTTGCAGCTTCTCCATTGAAGTCTATTGAACCAAAAAGGCAAAAAAAAAAGCAGCGTTTTGCCTTTACAAAAGTCACCTGACCCTTTCCAAAAACGCAGAGGCACAAAAATGCATTGATGTGAACATCTTCCATAGGAACCCATGTTAAAAATAATGTCCTGCGTTTCTGCAAAAAGCATGAAAAAGCATTGGTGTGAATGGAGCCTAAAGTACTAGAACCTCTATCAGCCAATCAGATCTCACCTATTGCCAGGTCAGAGTCTGCTGGTTCAATGAAAGATGATTGGTTGGTGGGGGTTACAACATTTTACAAACTGCAAAATCATAAACTGAAAACAAAATTACAAATTGATTTATAGACTAGGATAACTATTTTTCCCTGACCATTAGAAATAAAGAAAATATATAGGATACCCTCTATACCAGTGGTTCTCAACTCTGGTCCTCGGGACCCCCCAACAGGCCAGGTTTGCAGGATAACTGAAACACATCACAGGTGATATCATTTGCTGCTCAGTGATTGCAGTGTTCTAGTCTGCATCTCCCCAAGGTAATACCTAAAATCTGGCCTGTTGGTGGGTCCTGAGGACAGGAGTTGAGAACCACTACTCTATACAGTAAATATATTATAGCGTATTTGTCATATACAGGGGGTATACAAAAGAATCCCCCCTTTAAAATAATCTAATTTTGTTGTTTTGCAGCCGGAAATTAAGACAGACACAGTTTTTGTTTTATCCAGCTGTAGTTACTCTTATAATAACTACTTATAACTTGCAACTTATAATATCCAAGAGAAAAATATAACACCAACATGTCAAAAAAAAAAATCAAAACCACTTAGTTGGAAAAAAGATCACCCTCCTAAAGATGACGTGTAAACTCACACTTCTCAATGGCACACAAAGTCATTTGACTTTCAACTATGATCAGCTGTGGTCATCTTGATTATGCTTTCCTGGAGCATTTCGGTCCCTGATAGTGCAACTGAAGCAAACGATCACTTATGGTTGTCAGGGCGCTGTCAAAAGATCTCTTAAAGTAGAGCTCCATCCAAAAGCAGAAGTCCCAGAAGATTACCCAACCAATGGGAAGGTGTCGTGTGACTTGCGCATGCACAATGCGCACCCAGATGGGAAGCCGCAAGCTGTCACAGCTGGGTGCCCCACACATGCAATGCCGGCGCCGCAGGAGGTGAGGGAGATAAGCGAGGGTTAGGATAGCCACATCGCTGGACCGTGGGACAGGTGATTGTGTTTATTAAAAGTCAGGAGATACACTTTTTGTAGCTTCTGACTTTTAATAAACAGAAAAATTAGTGGAACTCCGCTTTAAGCTGCTAGAATTCTCCCTGGGGCTCCAGCCATAAGGTGATATTTTATTTACAGGTGGAGTCTGGCGGGCTGAGGAACTTCTTGGCTTGATATTAAAGCAGAGTTCCACCCAAAAGTGGAACTTCCGCTTTAAGGGACGGTGACCCCCCGACATTCCACAATTGGCATGTCATTTTTTTGGGGGGTGACCAGGAGCCCTGTTTTCATAGGGTCTCAGGTCCACTTCATCCCCTGGAGCCGCGGCTCAGGGAAGGAATTCCACCTTCCCCCCTCCCTCTCGGCGATCTTCTGACACGTCACAGGTCCTAGAAGATACGCCGGCCAGTCACAAGGCGCAGCGCGACTTGCACATGCGCAGTGCGCCTGGCTTTGAAGCCAAAGCCGGGTGCCCACACTTATGATGTTGGCGCCGCCGAGGGGAGGGTGAGAAGAGCAAGCCCTTGGGGGACCGCATCGCGGGAGCGAGGGACAGGTGAGTAGCCAATTGTTAAAGGTCAGCAGCTACACTTTTTGTAGCTGCTGACTTTTATATGGGTGGAACTCCGCTTTAAGGCTCCTTTCACACTGGGGCAGGCGGGCGGTAGTGGTAAATCCCCGCTGAAAAGTTTCAGCGGGAATTTAGCGCTGTTATAGCGGCGCTACTGGTGCGCGGTGCTTTTAACCCCCCACGAGGGGTTAAAAGTGCCGCCGCGCTACCGAGGCGGTGTGCAGCCGCTTCGGAAGCGCTGACCATTGTTTTCAATGAGCAGGGCCGGTGGAGGAGCGGTGTATCACTGCTCACCGCACTGCCCCAAAGATGCCTCTTGCAGGACTTTTTGTAACGTCCTGCAAGTGCACCGCCCCAGTGTGAAAGCACTCCGGCTTTCACATTGGGGTGGGCGGGGAGGGATTTTTGAGGCGCTTTACAGGCGCTATTCTTAGCTAAATAGCGCCTGTAAAGCGCCTCAGTGTGAAAGGGGTCTTAGTGCTGTGATATTTTCACCATCATTTTTGGTCCTGTCCCCATTTACTTTGGAGTCTCACTCTTCCTGCAACAAAATGGTACTCCTGCCCCCCACCATAACATTCCCCCCCAATATAGAATATATTAGGAATTTACCAGAATGGGAGCCCCTTGTAAAGATTCCACCACTGAAATCCCTGAGAAGGATTAGAAACCAACATGAGCTTAAACTATTCAACATTTGTCAAATACCGATCAGATTTGGGTGAAGTGATAGAACAGTCGCTGTCCACACAGAATGAAGGATACACAATATATTCCTAGGTGGTAATAGTTATTGATCCATCCCAAACAGCGATCGCAAGATGGAGGGGCGCGGTGAAGGTGGTGGTGAAGGTGTGGAGGTGTCTGATGGGGTCGCTCAGCTCATAAAAGGAGATCCTCCCGGCCTCATAATCCAGACAGATCCTAAATTTATGGCTGATAGGTTTGTGAAGAAATGGCGTATACTTATATTCATGTATCTTAATATACTGATGATTTTGCCTTTGCAAACACCAGGAATCCTCATTATCCCCAATTAATGATCTCCTCTCCATACTGGGATAACACAACCCGACTCTCCATCCAGTGGAATTACTGGTGTCCACCTCCCAGGAATGCCGCCCTGAAGAAAAACTTCTCCTGCACTGAACCTGATAGTGCTTAAATCTTTTGGGAGATTCCGGGTAATTTAATTTCACTGCTGACAAAGATGCAGTTTTCAAATCCTCTGAAATCTGTATATTATCAGCGGCTGTTTCCTCATCAAGTAAAACTCCTCTTGGTTGCTGTATACAGATGGGAAAATCTTTTATAAAGTCAGACAATTTCTGTAATCTCTGTGTGATGGAATTCTCATAGAAATCACCTTCACTTGGAATCATTGTCTCCATATTATCCTCCTGCTCGGTATGACAGAGGTCCTCTCTCTCTGAGTTCTGATCCTTTAGGACGGTCATTGGGTCGGTGGTTTTACACAATTCCTCAATGTGTCTCATCTTCCTGGACAGCTCGTCCTTCTGTATCTCCAGCTGTTGGATCAGATTGGACAGAGATTGGGAAATCTTCTCCTCCTGCATGGAAATCTCACCCAGGACTCTCTTCTCAAGTTCTTCCAGCTCTCTCCTGATGTCTCTGAGCAGGGCAGTGACTCTCTCTGTTACACCGGCTGCTTTTTCTTGTACGTCTCTCCTGCGTTCCTCCAGACTCTGGACTTGTTTCTCAGCCCATACTTTCTTTGAGGACATCATCTCCAGATCTTTCCTCAACTTCTCCTTCTTCTTCTTGGAGGCCTCATCCAACTTCTCCTCCTGGTGTCCTTTGTGTTCTCCCTCGGCAGTACAGTACACACAGATACAAACCCTTTCCTTGGGGCAGTAATACTCCACAATCTTTTTATGGATGGGGCATTTCCTGTTCCGGGGGGAGTTGGTGGGATCAGATAAGACGTGTTCTGGTGACTTGGCATGGATTCTTAAATGCCTGCCACATAGGGAACTTTCACAATGCAGGCAGGACTTTATAGCCGGTACAGGAGAATCTAAACAGTAAGTACAATAGATTCCCGAATCTTCCTGATTGGGCTGAGAAATGAGGAACTTCTCCGCTATGTTTCGTAGAGCTCTAGCGCTATACAGTGCAGGCCGTTCCGGGAACTCCTCTCTGCACTCCGGACAGGAATAAAGTCCAGACCCCTCCTGAGTGTCCAGCGCACGGTCAATACATTCCCGGCAGAAGTTATGCCCACATCTCAGTGCTACCGGATCCATATAAATGTTCAGACAGATGGAGCAGCTCAGCTCGTCTCTCAGATCAGCAGATGCCATTGTAGCCACCAGGAGGAGAAATGAAAGTGAAAATTTGTTCAACTTCTGCTAAACAAGACGGGTGGAATAATATGGAGGAAGAGTCACCGGAGCTCTACTTGTCCAGCTCACCTTTCAAAGAATCAGTCCACACTCCAGGATCTCAAAAGTTTGAAGATTTTAAACAGTTTTCAGATCTCTGCTGCTTTGTAACAGCTTTGGATGGATTTCTCACATTCCACGTTTATAGGTCCCCAAATTGATCATTTCCTTTGTATCAGTTCAAATATTGATCTCACGGCTCTTTGGGGTCATTCGTTGTCTTCTTCAGACCTTTCTCTTTGCTCGGAGATTCGGTTCCAGCTTTCCCCTCCACAGTTAGAAGCAGTTTGACTTCCTAGTCATGTGATCACTGCCCCACCCACATAGGGTGATAAAGGTACAGAGCAATGTGTAGGAAATAGTGAGTGTCATAGTATTGTAATGCAGAAAGGAGAATGTAGACATCTGCAGTAGAGCTGCATGATTCTGGCTAATATTAGAATCATGATTTTTTTACATATACAAAAAAATTGGACTAACCCTTTTTTTTTTTTTGAAAGTGTAATTTTTTCCAAAAAATTGCGTTTGAAAGACCGCTGCACAAACAGCGTGTGACATAAAATATTGCAACAACCACCATCTTATTCTCTAGGGTCTCTGCTAAAATATATATATATATATATATACACTGTTTGGGGGTTCTAAGTAATTTTCTAGCAGAAAATACTGGATTTTTACTTGTAAGCAACAAATGTCAGACAAGATTTAGTCTTTTAGGCTCCATTTACACGAGACGCTATTTTAACCTCCCCTGAACGATTTTTTTTGACAGCTAGAAGCATGCGCCATTTGCGTATAGGATTGTTTTTGAAGAACATTTTATTTTTTTTTGTTTAATGGAAATGCCTGTCAATGAAACGGTCCTATATGCGAGTTACCGTGTTTAGCGGCGTTTACAAGCTGTTTGGCGTTTCAAATGCCTCTGAACTGGCGTCTGAATCCATTTTTTTGCGTTCCAAAAAAGCCTTTAAACTCAACTGCCTGGAAACGACCTTAAACGACCCTGTGTAAATGTACTGATAACATAGAGGAGAGTTTAGGGGCAGCTGAAAAAAACGCCCAAATGCCTCAAAACGCCTGTTTACCAGCAGCAGTGTAAATGAGGCCTAAATGGTTAAACTAAAGTCTTTTATACACTGTGGAGTTCATTCCTTTGAAGTTGTTACATTGCATCTCTTTGCTTCTTTTATCAGCAATGATCTCAGACTTGGCAGTCTGCCCAGATAGGAGAGACTCAAGTCGCTCCCACTTAGAAAAAGGTTCCTGGGGAGACTTCAGGCGACTTGCTTTGACTTCTATAATAAAGTCAAGTCGTGCTGAGTCGCCCCGCAAGTCGGACTCCATTGCACTGAAAATTGCGGTAATGCGTGATGAAGATCGCAGGGGGGGTGAATCGAGATTGCGATTTTATTACGATTAATCGTGCAGCTCTAATCTGCAGTAATATTAGTCTCCAGGGGCGTTGCTAGGTGGGAAAAAGACCAGGGGCTCTAGCCGGAAGAAATGCCGCGCGCAAAGTGCGCCGCAGCAAAAACTGAGTGTGGGCGTGGCTTAACCACTTAGCCATCGAAGCCCTTTTTTACATTTGTTGGTTACAAGATAAAAACATTGTTTTTTTGTTAGAAAATTACTTAGAACCCCCAAACATTATATATATATATATATATATATATATATTTTTTTTTTTTTTTCAAACACCCTAGGTAATAAAATGGCGATCGTTGCAATACTTTTTGTCACATGGTATTTGCGCAGCGGTCTTTCAAGCATGATTTTTTTGGAAGAATGTCACTTTTTTGAGTTAAAAAATAAGACAACAGTAAAGTTAGCCCAATTTTTTTGTATATTGTGAAAGAGGATGTTACGCCGAGTAAATAAATACCATACATGTTACGGTTGAAAATTGCACACACTCGCCGAATGGCGACAAACTCCGGTACTTGAAAATCTCCATAGGCGACGCTTTAAAATTTTTTAACATTTACCAGGTTAGAGGTGCAGAGGAGGTCTTTTGCTAGAATTACTGCTCACACTCTGGCAATCGCGGCGATATGTCACATGTGTGTTTGAATACCGTTTTCATAGGCGGGCGCGACTTAGGTATGCGCTTTCTTTGCTACGCGAGCTCGCGGGGATGGTGGCGCTGTAAACATTCTTTAAAGATCCTCCAAACACCTGGTGTTAGCGCTTCAATCATTCCGGCACCATGGTTGGTATGGTGTCAGGATGATTGAAGCGCATTATTTCTATTATTACATTGTAATACAAAATGAAATAGTTCAACTCACCATAATGCCGAATAATTGGGAGCCCCGAGCGTGTCACTTGCACTGTTGCCTGTTACCAGATGCCATCAGTTGTCACCAGCGGAGCCCCTCCTTCCATCAGGTGGCCCTCAATGGAGTCCCTGCTTCCATCAGGTGCCCCCCAACGGAGCCCTTCCTTCCATCAGGTGTCCCCCAGCGGAGTGCCTCCTTCCATCACAGGTGTCCCCCAGCGGAGCCCCTCCTTCCATCAGGTGCCCCCCAGCGGAGCCCCTCCTTCCATCAGGTGCCCCCCAGAGGAGTCCCTCCTTCCATCACGTGCCCCCCAGCGGAGCCCCACCTTCCATCAGGTGCCCCCAGCGGAGCCCCTCCTTCCATCAGGTGTCCCCAGCGGAGTCCCTCCTTCCATCAGGTGCCCCCCAGCAGAGCCCCTCCTTCCATCAGGCGTCCCCCAGCGGAGTCTCTCCTTATATCACAGGTGCCCCCGGCGGAGTCCCTCCTTACAGCACAGGTGTCCCCCAGCGGAGTCCCTCCTTACAGCACAGGTGTCCCCCAGCAGAGTGCCTCCTTACACAGGTGTCCCCAGCAGAATCCCTCCTTACACAGGTGTCCCCAGCAGAGTCCCTCCTTACACAGGTGTCCCCAGCAGAATCCCTCCTTACACAGGTGTCCCCAGCAGAGTCCCTCCTTACACAGGTGTCCCCAGCAGAGTCCCTCCTTACACAGGTGTCCCCCAGCAGAGTCCCTCCTTACACAGGTGTCCCCCAGCAGAGTCCCTCCTTACACAGGTGTCCCCCAGCGGAGTCCCTCCTTACACAGGTGTCCCCAGCAGAGTCCCTCCTTACACAGGTGTCCCCAGCAGAATCCCTCCTTACACAGGTGTCCCCCAGCGGAGTCCCTCCTTACACAGGTGTTTTTGTTGCATGCTAGTCGTCTCCATATCGAAAACGAATAGGTTACTAATAGGAGCTCAGCTATGAGGAAAGAATAGAGGAACTGAATTTATTCTCTCTAGAGAAGAGGAGATTAACCACTTCAGCCCCGGAAGGATTTCCCATGTTAGGACCAGAGCACTTTTTGCGATTCGGCACTGCGTCGCTTTAACTGACAATTGCGCGGTCGTGCGACGTTGTACCCAAACAAAATTTGCGTCCTTTTTTTCCCACAAATAGAGCTTTCTTTTGGTGGTATTTGATCACCCCTTGCGTCATTTCTTATCGCCGCTATAAACAAAAAAAGAGCGATAATTTTGCAAAAAAAAAAAAATTTCTTACTTTTTGCTAAAATCATGGGTTTTGGCCGATTTATATTCTTCCTCATATTTGTGGTAAAAAAAAAAAAAAAAAAATCGCAATTGGCGTTTATTGATTGGTTTGCACAAAAGTTGAATGATGAGAATTAATTTATGGGGTTTTATTTTTTTATATTTTACTAGTAATGGCGGTGATCTGCGATTTTTAACGGTACTGAGATATTGCAGCGGACATGTCGGACCATTTTGACACTTTTTTGGGACCGTTGGCATTTATACAGCGATCAGTGCTATAAAAATGCACTGATTACTCTGTAAATGCCATTGGCAGTGAAGGGGTTAACCTGGAGGGGGCGCTCTAAGGGTTAACTGTGTTCCCTCAGTGTGTTCTAACTGCATGGGGGCTGGGCTGTCAGGGGGAAGGGAGTGATCATGGCTCCCATATACAGGAAGCCTGTGATCACAACCCTTCCCCCTCTGTCAGAACCGAGATCCGTGTTTACTTACACGGACCTCCGTTCTCTCACTGTGGGGGGGGGGGGTGATCGCGGGTAGCCGGCGGAAATCGAGTCTGCCCTACCCGCTCGCTGGTCCCCCCTGGAACACAGTGAGCGCGCGAGCGTGCCACCGGCGGCGTGCGCACGCTCAAAATACTCATTAGCGCGGCAGCCATCAAGTGACGGCGTTTCGCGATAACGAACCACTTTGCCGCAGTCAAGCCACGGCGGGCGGTCGGCACATGGTTAAGGGGGGATATGATCAACGTACAAATACATAAGGGGTCCATATAGTGAACTTGGTGTTGACTTATTTACTTTAACAGGTTCCCGACCGCGCGCCGTGTTTTCACGGCGGCAGTCGGGACGCTGAGCGCGAATCGCCGTAAATAAGCGGCGATCTGCATTCAGCCCCCGCCGCACTCCTGAGGAGTGTGCTCGCGGCTTGGGCGGACCCGATGTCCGCCGGCGAGCCGCGATGAGCGGCTACAGGGAGAGAACGGGGAACCGCCGATGTAAACACGGCGGTTCCCCGCTCTTTTAGTGGGGGCATGAGAGATCTACTGATCCCTGTCACTGGGATCAGTTAGATCTCTCATGCCCATGTTAGCCCAACCCCCCCCACAGTAAGAACACACCCAGGGAACAAAGTTAACCCCTAGATCTCCCCCCCAGGTTAACCCCTTTACTGCCAATGACATTTATACAGTAATCAGTGGACATTTAAATTTCTGATCGCTGAATAAATGTCATTGGTCCCAAAAAAGTGTCAAAAATGTCCGACATGTCCGCCCCAATATCGCAGTACCGCTAAAAATCGCAGATCGCCGCCATTACTAGTAAAAAAAATAAAAAAATAAAAACCCCAGAAATGACTTCTCACCATCCGTAAACGCGGCCACTTTTGCGCAAACCAATCAATAAACGCCGATTGTGATTTTTTTTATCACATATATGAGGAATTATATAAATCGGCCAAAAACGGTGAAAAAAAATGTTTTTTTTTTTTTATATTTTTTTTTTTATTTGAATTTTAGCAAAAAGTAAGAAATTTGGGTTTTTTTGCAAAATGGTCGCTCTTCTTTTGTTTATAGCGGCGATAAGAAATGATGCAGAGGCGATCAAATACCACCAAAAGAAAGCTCTATTTGTGGGAAAAAAAGGACGCAAATTTTGTTTGGGTGCAACATCGCACGACCGCGCAATTGTCAGTTAAAGCGACGCAGCGCCGAATCGCAAAAAGTGCTCTGGTCCTAAAGCTGCAAAACCTTCCGGTTGGTAAGTGGTTAAGGTCATCACAGAGGACAAGGGGGCACTCTTTATGTCTAGAGGAAAAAAGCTTTCATCTCCAAATATGGAAAGGTTTCTTCACAGTTAGAGCTGTGAAAATGTGGAATAGACTCCCTCCAGAGGTGGTTCTGGCCAGCACTGTAAAAAAGGCCTGGATTCTTTCCTTAACTGCTTGCCGACCGCTGGTCGTCAATTGACGGCGACAAGGTGGCTCTTTCTCGCAAATCGCTGTCATATGATGGCGGCTGCGGGATCGAGCCTAGTGAGTGCGCGCGCTACGCCGGCCACCCATGATGCCCCCCCCGGAGTGAAAGAACGGAGGTCCGTGTAAGTAAACACGGACCTCCGTTCTGTGAAGGAGGAAGGGCTGTGATCACAGCCTTCCTGTACATGGAGGCTGTGACCACTTCCCTTCCCCAGCTAGGGCAGTCCCCCCACAGTTAGAACACGCCCAGGGAACACAGTTAACCCTTAGAGCGCCCCCTGCAGGTTAACCCCTTCACTGCCAATGGCATTTACACAGTAATCAGTGCATTTTTATAGCACTGATCGCTGTATAAATGCCAGTGGTCCCAAAAAAGTGTCAAAATGGTCCGACATGTCCGCTGAAATATCGCAGTACCGCTAAAAATCACAGATCGCCGCCATTACTAGTAAAAAATAAAAAAAAATAAATAAAAACCCCAAAAATGAATTCTCATCATCCGTAAAGCGACCACTTTTGCGCAAACCAATCAATAAACGCGATTGCGATTTTTTTTTATCACAAATATGAGGAAGAATCTAAATCGGCCAAAACCGGTGAAAAAAAATGTTTTTTTATATTTTTTTTGGATTTGTATTTTAGCAAAAAGTAAGAAATTTGTGTTTTTTTGCAAAATTGTCGCTCTTCTTTTGTTTATAGCGGTGATCAGAAATGACGCAGCGGTGATCAAATACCACCAAAAGAAAGCTCTATTTGTGGGAAAAAAAGGACGCAAATTTCGTTTGGGTACAACGCCGCACGACCGCGCAATTGTCAGTTAAAGCGACGCAGCGCCGAATCGCAAAAAGGGCTCCGGTCCTAAAGCTGGAAATCCTTCCGGGGCTGAAGTGGTTAATGTACATAACATAATTGGCTACTAACATTTAGGCCCCATACACACGGACGTTTTTACAGCTGCGTTTTTCAGCGTTTTTTTTGCAGCTTAAAAACGCATCTCCATGTTATTCAATGGCCCCACACACACACGCTGACGTTTATGAGCTGTAGATGGAGTCGGCGTTTGTGGGCTGCAAGCAGAACCCACGGCCAGCGCGTTCTGAAGCTGCAGCGCTAGAGCGTTTTTGGCGCTGAGCCGGCAAAACGCTCATTAACACGCATTAGCGTTGTAGCATTGTTAACTGGGGTTTTCAGGTCTAAAAATAGCAGAGGGGTGTCTTTTCAAACAAAACGCGTCCTTGCGCTGACGCTCAATAACGCGCATTGCAAAACGCAGATAATATTGCGTTTTTAACGCCGATCTTTTTCCTAGCGTCGGTGCCGATGTTACAGCTAGTTTTTTCAATACACCCATGTGTAAGAGGCCTTAGAGGTAAAGTTGATCCAGGGAAAATCAGATCCGCCTCTCGGGGGATCAGGAAGGAGTTCATTTGTACTCGGAGTCGGCAGACGATTGCTGTATGAAATGAGTGTCGGGAGGACAAGGTGACCTGCGGAGTGCCCTGGTCACGTGTATAGTACGCCTGAAGTGGGCATACCAAGGATAATGATAATGAGGAAACTTCTGAAAAAAAAGGATAATAGGGAGGGTGGGACCAAGAGGATCTGCCGTCCTATAGGTAGGGGGAGGCTGGCTTAAATATGCCAGACTCCTCCTACAAATACAGGCCGACCAATGGTCGGCCTTCTTACTTGTACTCGGAGTCGGCAGACGATTGCTGTATGAAATGAGTGTCGGGAGGACAAGGTGACCTGCGGAGTGCCCTGGTCACGTGTATAGTACGCCTGAAGTGGGCAAAAAGACACTGTTAGGTTGAAGCAAGAATATTTATTGCGATACATAATAACAACTCATTCCACTAAACGAGCAAAAGCCCTGGCCATCTCTACATGTGGTTCTGGTATATACCTCATATAGCATGCTGACTTCCATCTGCCCAATTTCCTAATAATATGTGCAGGGATGCCTTGCCGGGAAGCCGCGGATGCGGCTCCAATCCTGAAAGAATGCCCAGTGTATTGCTTGGGGTTGACACCACATCTACCGAGCAATATGCGTACGTGCTTAATGAATTGAGGAGTAGTGAGATGCGTGCCCCGGAAAGGCAGCAACGGACCTTCACTGTGAGCCCCTTGCAATTGAGTCTGTAATGCTACCAGGAGCTTGAAAGGACACCATGTGTTGTTGGTACGGAAGTATCTGATCGTGGTCCCTGCTCCAGTTTGCTGCGTTTTGCAAGTTCCCAAATTAAGCTGAAAATGGTCTTGATGTTTGATGAGTTGATTGAATGCTAAGGGTCGACCGTTCCTGCCTATGCCTGAGAACTCGCTGGGTCTCAGGAAACCGTAGAAGGCCAAATACATGGCCGCTTTGATGACCAGACTGCCTGTGGAGCCAAACGGATGATTATCTAACATGATAGATAATTGCCGGAATAAGGTACCCGTGATCGGGAGTCTAGTGGTAGGTACCGGTGAGCTAACCTTCTGTATCCCTCTCAAGATGGCCTTGATAGGGTGAGCTGAGAACAATGAAGGCCTGTGTGGGAACATGAGACCCGCAAAATGTTGTATGCCGGCCAGGTATGTTTTGATGGTAGAGTGCCATAAAAGCAACTGTGAGTGGCAAAAAGAGACAAAAGCCAACAGGTATTTGATGCTGAACCAATCCGCTACTGGATGTAAATTCCGAAATGACTGAAAGGCCTGCCAGGCTGTGAAATAGGCCCTCCTGGTATTAGCGGAGAGGGAAGCCTCGATCAGACCCCTAGCATTGGATAGCAAGTTGTTCAATCCATCCTGAGCTGGGGGAATTCTGGGCATGGGGTGGGCAAAATGTCTGCTTCTGGAACCTGCTGGAAAAAGGAAGAAAAATTTAACCGAGATAAGGCGTCTGCAGCTGAGTTTTCGGTGCCGGGTACAAAAATGCAGTGAATATGGAATTTCCCCTGAAGTGAAAGCCAGATCAACCTGCGCAAAAATGACATGACTGCTAAAGAACTGGACCTGCCTTTGTTGATAATTTCTACCAAGGCTTGATTATCTGAATAAAAGACCACAGTATGTCCGGACCACATATGCCCCCAGGCCTGAGCTGCGGCCACGATGGGATAGATCTCGAACAATGAGGAAGAGCTGTGGAAGCCTGGAATAGCGTTAACCTCCTTAGGCCAGGGGCCGGCAAGCCAATGGCTATTGAAAATGGCCCCGTGACCTTTGGTGGCGGCTGCGTCAGATGTAATCCTGGGCGACATATCTCAAGCCGCCGGAATGAACATGGCCACCCCGTTCCAGTGCTGCAAGAACTGGTCCCACATCCCAAGATCAGCTAATGCGGCCGCATCCAGCCTGATCCTGGCTGAGGAGTCTGAAGCCAGGGGCAGAAGAGCCAGTAATCTGGACACGAAGGACCTGCCCTGAGGGATAATCCTCATGGCGAAGTTTAACATGCCCCTGGTACAGACCTGGGAAACAGTGAATGCGTGAATCCTGCTCCTGATCCTTTCCAACTTCTCAGGTGGTAGGCTTGCTTGCATCAGTTGAGAGTCTAGTTTGATCCCTAGAAAAACCTAAATTTTTGAAGGCCCCTCCACCTTCTTGTCAGAGAGAGGAACGTTGAGAATAGAAAACAGGTTGATTAACTTTTGTAGATCCGTGGGGATCTGACTGCCGTTTTCTAATAACAAAAAGTCATCAAGATAGTGTATGACCTCCTGAAACCCTTCCTTGACCGACAGGATCCAGCATAGGGCTTGCGCAAAGGTATCAAACAGCCAAGGGCTGCTTTTAGAACCAAACGTAAGCTTGGTAGCAAAATAGTAAGCTCCCCGCCATCTGATACCATGCCATTGCCATAATGCAGGTTTGATGGGTAGTAGTTTGAAAGCATCAGTGATGTCAGCTTTCGAAAGCCAAGTGCCCACCCCGAGTCTGATAATGCTTTGTATAGCCTGGTCCACTGAGGCATATTTGAGGGAAAATTCCTCCGATGGAATGAGGGAATTAATACTGGGAACCTTGGAGCAATGAGGCGCGGACAAGTCATAAATCAACCTTAATTTATTAGAAAATTTTCCTTGCACAACGCCAATGGGGCTGACTCTCCATGCATCAAAAGGGGGGGAAGAAAATGGGCCAATGATAAAGCCTTTGGAGAGCTCGGCTTGAAGCAGGCGGTCCACGGCTTCTGAATGCGCCGCGGCTGATAGTAAATTGCTGCATTCAAAAGAACTCTGGGGCATGGTGATAAGCCCTGTGTGGAAACCCCCCAAAAAACCCTCAACCAGAAATTCGACAGTTGCCTCGGAAGGATGACCTACCAAAAGTTGCTGTAGATGTCGCACGTTCAATTGGCTTAGTCAGGACCCCTTAGACTGTTTTGACAGACACGCAGATTTGGGGTGGGCCCTGAAACAATCCGAGCAGACATGTAGCAATCTGCATTGGTTATAATTGCAGGAGCCTTGATTAAAGTTATTACAAATTTCCCCAAAAACCGAATGGGCCGGCCCAGCTTGTCCCGAGGGTCACTGGTAGCTGGCGTGGGGGAAAAACTCGAGCCTGGCCTGCTGATGCCAGACATGGTAGCTGGTTCTACATTGGGACACCAGTATGTGGTATGCGTGGATGACTGGCAGGTACCGCAGACGGGAGCTCTGAGTCCTGCAAAATGTCTGCAGAAGAGCTCCGTGTCCACCGCTCCCCAAGAAATGGTGACGTGGTGCTGTGCAAATATGGCTGCAGCTTTGGCCGAAAAGGAACGGTGATAGTCATAGAACGCGGACCCGCCATACTTATGCCCCAATTCCACTACCGCGTAGAGGTAGAGGTCCAGCTCTTCCCTCCTGTTGGGCTGAGCCGAGCAGATGACGTCTCTAAATGTGCTAAAGCAAGCACGAATTCAGGGATAGACAGTTTACGATTCAGTCTGTGGTCCCTTGTTTTGACCACTACTGACACATCCCCGCAGGCGTAAGACCTGTTGTCAGCCACGTCATGTGCTGCAATTAACAGGGAAGCAAGATTAACATCCTTCCCTTCCAGGATGTCCTTCCTCAGATTGCTCGGAAAAAAATGGGCTGGAGTTATCGCAGGAGCCCCTGAGCTATTACCTGCCGTCCCTGGGATAGCAATAGCCGGACTGCCCACCTCGGGAGGGGGGGGGGGGGAGACTTGGCTGCCCGGCCCCGGAAGAGAAGGAACGACCCGGTTTTCCAGTGTCTCCACTCTGGACCTGAGCTCCAGCCCAGATGACAACAGGGAGTCCAATGAAGAATGTATCTGCGAAAGCGACAAGGCCACTGAACGCAAAGTGACCTGTTCTGGGTCAGAACCAGAGGCTGGTGGAAATAAAAGTCTGAACAACTCGGCTTTCCGGGCCGACGCTGGATAAGGGATGCCTCTGCGCTGCAGTTCTGCCATCAACTTAGGGACTGTCCATGTCCTGAGAGATGGTGATCCTCCCTGGGCTGAACTTCTGGCCGGTGACGGAGGTACTGATGGGAATTCCCCGATGTCTTCTGCCTGAGACATGACCTGATAAGCAAAAGAGAGCTTGATGAAGTCGTGCCCCCGTGACCGAATGGCCGACACCCGGTGCCCGTGACCTGATCCACACCCTAGCGATATTGTGAAATGGCATGCCCCTGCATGTTGGGTCGTGACATGGGCTCACCAGAAGTGGACCCATAGCCTAAGTGAAAGGTGCCTGACCCAGAATGAACTGTGAGCTTGCCCCTCTGACCGCCCCTGTAAAAAAAACGGAACATACTGACCTGTGCGTAACCGATCGACCAAGGCCACCTTCAAAGTCTTGATCCTGATTTGGGGAAAGAAAGTATGTACTGAATCGACTATCTAATCATGTATGACCGGGGGAACTTGACCAACCCTATAACCTTACCTCTTTATCCGAGACCCCTAGCGTGCCTAACGACCTTCTTGCCTTTAATGCTCGACCGTGCGACCACTCTGAGAAAAGAATATGCTACAACCAGACTGTGACCTCCCGACCTCAGTAAAGAGCATACTAGCGTAAAGATATGGGTCAGACCAACATCGTATAAGAAAAGAGTCTCACCAGCGTGCCAGCTCGTAATTTCCGTTCTTCCAGCAATCCGTGCGATCCCCAGAGCCTATTTCTCCATTCCAATATCCCAACCAGTTCAAGGGGGCCAGTATGTACTAATCTATCAGCTAAGTCATGTATGAAAGAAAGGGGTTTAGTCCTAGTTCTGAAACTTCCACCGGAACCAGCTAGCCAATGCGTGTCCAGTCATACAAGGCAAAAAA
>BLSH010205068.1:79280-94612 GCA_018402905.1 Glandirana rugosa
AGTTTTTTTTTTTTTGCGCCCCCCCCTAGGTAGTCCCGTAGTGCTGCAGGGATTGTGGAAGAGATATACAGAGACACGAGTGAGCCCGTGAAATGTGACGAGATAACAGAACGAACTCTGACCTCCGTGTTAGTTATTATTCTTTTTTTTTTTTTATGTGACCTTGACGTGGCAGAGACCGCAAGAAAAAAAAAAATGAGTGACAGACATGAAAAGTTCATCTTGATCGTGTATAGAATGACCCCTAGTGATCGTGGTGCCCTCATGAAGTACCTGCAATACTGTCAGGTTACCTGGGGCAACACTGAACCTGTGACCTGGAAGGGAAATATACATGGTTCCCCATCCTGCGTTACAAGTGAGTGATGCATGACAGCATGTACATGGATATACGTATATAATTTCCCCTTTTTTTTTTTTTTTTATTAGGGGATTTAAGCGGAGGGACCAGAGGCCCAACCTGCTACCTGGTGGCTGAAATGAACGCTGCCCCAGACTCCCCCTGCGAGTCCATCGTGCCGTCAGACCCCCCCGGCCGCATGTCTGGAAATCTTCCCTCGCTCTGAGAAGGAGACTGGAGCGACCGGAGGTGCCTGTGGTGTTGCGGCCGACCACCGCCGATGCGCCGTTGCGCTCGTGCCCCCTCCCCTGAAGTCTGGGGACCATGAGTGAGTGTTACCGTGACCGGGGACCTGCAGCGTGCGAGGCCCCCCGGCCTGGCTTACCCTTCCTTACGAGGATGCGGTTCACCGATGCCAATACCGTGCAAAAAACGAAATTCCCCCGGCAGCAAGCCGGAACCGGAAGTGACGACACGACCAAGAGGATCTGCCATCCTATAGGTAGGGGGAGGCTGGCTTAAATATGCCAGACTCCTCCTACAAATACAGGCCGACCAATGGTCGGCCTTCTTACTTATTTTTTAAATTTTATTTCAGGGACTTATATAGCGCCGTCAATTTAAGCAGCGCTTTACATATACATTGTACATTCACATCAGTCCCTGCCCTCAAGGAGCTTACAATCTAAGGTCCCTGAAGCCTCATACACACAGTGCGACGGTCGTACGACCGAACAGACCAAATCGTATGTTGGATCATGTAACTCGCTTAGGCCCCTTTCACACTGAGGCGCTTTCCTAGCATTTTTGTGCTAAAAATAGCGCTTCCAAAACGCTTCTAAAACACTGCCCATTAATTCCAATATACCTATTCACACTGGGGCGTCGCGCTGGCACCACGTTTAAAAAAGTCCTGCAAGCATGATTTTTTGTGCTTATTCTGAGCGCTAAAAATAGCGCATTAAAAACACCCATATACATTGAAATGAATGTAAAGCGCGTTAAAAGCGCCAGCAAAACGCCCAGAGGTTGTGGAAAGATCAAAATATCAGGAACTAAACAGGATGTAATGTAGGGGGATGTGCTATTTATTTAATGCTAGTGCTTCAAAAGCGCTTGGAAAACGCCTGGGCGCTAGCGCTAATTATAGTGCTAACGCGTAAAATACGCGGCAAAACCGCGGTCATAACGCTTGATGTTTTGCATGCGTTTTTCAAACGCCTCAGTGTGAAAGTAACCTTACTGATGTACGATCATACGACCAAGCCGAACGTAGTGACGTGTTACGAACGTATAAAGAGAACGTTCAGGTGCATGTAATTAGCGTCCGGCCGTTCTGAGCATGCGTGTTTTCCACAGTACAACTTGTTGGACCAACTTCTCTGTACACACGATACAACGGTCGTATGACCCCTTGTTGGTACAACCAAAGTTTTCTAGTTTGCTCATACAACTCCTGTTGTACGACCGTCATACGTCGGCTGTTCTAATCGCGCATGCTAACGGTCGGATGATCGTACAATGAGCGGTCGTACGACCGTCGAACCATGTGCACGAGGCTTAACTCACATTCATACATACTAGGGCCAATTTAGACAGGAGCTAATTACCCTACCAGCATGTCTTTGGAGTGTGGGAGGAAACCGGAGTACCCGGAGGAACCCCACGCAGGCACAGGGAGAACATGCAAACTCCAGAGAGGTAGTGTCATGTTTGAACTGGATGGACTTTTCCTTTTTTTCAACCTATGTAACTAAAGTACGAAAATTCTCGTACGGTAGAATAAATATTCGGAAGTGATGTGATGTATTTGTATTGTATTTTTGGACAAAAACTGCAGTGATTGAATGAAAATTGTACAATCTGGCATCATACGAGAAACATTTTTATGTCTGTCTCTTTGGAAAATTTCCAACGACAGCTTTTTTACGAACAATCGGGTTATTATTCGATCGCATCAAAAACGGTATTTTTTGTACGATATTCTGATAGTGTGTACCGGGCTTAAAGAAAAAGTAAAGCCCGCTATAAAAAATAATTTTATGGCCCCCCCCCAGGTGGGTTATGCCATAATGTGCTAGTATGTACAGCGTATCAGTACATTATGGCCGACTTACCTGTCCTATACTGTCCTTCAGCGCAATGCTGGGACCGATCCGGCTGTCCCCCGGCGCTTCCATCTTCGCCCGGTCTTCCTTCTGGGTCCTGTGCCCTTGACCTTTTGATAGGCCACAATGACGCGCATGCGCACAGGAGCCGCATCACCACGGAACGGTTCGGGGGCGATTGGGGCTGTAAATGTTCGCTGAGCCGCATGACAGCTGACAGGCAGAAGGATGCATTTATGGCAGAAGAAACCAATAGGGTCTCCTCTGTCATAAATACCCTGCCTGTCAACCATAAATACACAACTTTACTTCCACTTTAAGATCAAGTGTAGTATCTGTTCTTATCAGTGTCCAGTAGGGGCGCTATGCCATCATCCTGGCTTAAAGCGGAGTTCCACCCAAAAGTGGAACTTCCACTTATCAGATTCCTCCCCCCTCTGGAGCCACATTTGGGAGCGTATACATGTCTTTGACAGGTATCCTGTCCCTACTTCCAGGAGACCGGGTCGCGGCAAAGTACGTCAGCAGCTCGGTTCCCCTCCTCCCTCCCCTTCTGCCAGCCAGTGAGAGAGTGCAGTGTGCTTTGCGCATGCGCAGTAGGGGCCCGGCCGTGAAGCCAAAAGGCTATACTGCTGGGTTCCCTTACCAGTAATGGCGGCGGCAGCACCTAACAGCTGATGGAAACATCAGCTGGGATGCCGACATCGCTGGACTCCAGGACAGGTAAGTGTCCTATTATTAATAATCAGCAGCTACGGTATGTGTATACAGTATGTGTCACTGCTGATTATTAATTTTTAAAGGGGCAGGCGGACCTCCACTTTAACCGGTAGCTGGAATGGCTGGCTTTGTAGTATCCCTGCTGGTATGATGGGGGCTCTGAAGGTTAGTTGGCAGGCAGTTGGGGCACGGGAGGAGTACCCCTGAGAAAACCGGATGATCCCAGTTCCTCTTGGTTTGAATGGATCTACCTTGTCTGCCCATGAGCTGGGAAGGCAGAGAGTCCATGGTGGCTGTGCCCCCTGGGGGTGGTCACCCTAGGGCTGCTCTTAGTTACACTTGGGTGTGGGACCCCACAGTGTGAAACGCCGCATGGTCACAGCACTAACTTTACTTGCATGGCACCTTTTAGGGCTAGGCCTTCTGGATTAAGTCCAGGGCAATTTTTGTTAGCAGGCCTCAGGGCCAAGTCAGTGCACATTGCATGGCCACTTCATTTTTCTCCACTGTTTGTCACTTTTTTGTGTGTGTTTTTCTCATTAAGATGAAGGGTGTGAGTCCTCAGGCTTGTCCTGACATCTAGGGGGGGATGTGTGGCCCTCGGGTTCCTCCCCTGAGTGGGGGGGGGGTACGCTCTTTGGAGAGCCACTCAACCAAGTACTCGGTGGTTGGCTTCAGCCGGCCAGGAGGAGCGTGGTCTACCAGGCCTTCTGGCTAGGTGGACCATGTCGTACCCTATGTCCCTGTCAGGAGCCTTATGCCCGGGGGATCGGCCATGAACGCACAGTCATTGGTATCATGCAGCTGGCTTTTCCAAGTGGCATTGGCCCCAGAACTATGCAGGCATCATTGAATGGGAGGCCAATCAATCACAGCTCAAGCAACCTCCAAAGGAACCCTAGGCTGAGCTAGACGGCCCCATATGCAAGGAGCCTTAAAGGGGAGCAGAGATAGCAAGAAAAGTGAAAGGGACTAAAGCTGGCCATACATGGATTGAAATTTGACTGGTTCAGCAGTGACCAGCTGTTGGGGAAATTGCATATTTCATATTCCTCATTAAGGTTGGCCTCACAAATATCTATTATAGTCTCTAATATCCTGGTTACCTTGCATGACTCAACTTATTGGCATTTGAACTGCCTTATATGGTCAAGCTAGCCCCTTCTCCTCAGGAATGCAAAGGTCATATTGTTGCTTACAGGGTGTTGGCTGGGGGGTGGGCTTTTATACAAGTTCTATATTACCACAGCAAAAACCTATATGAGTCAGTCTCACCAAGAACAGCCATGAGGCACGTCCCGATCCCCTGTGCCATGTCAGAGACTCCATGGCTACGGAAGCCAACACCTTTAGTTAAGTATTCTTGATATTTTCTTTATCTTTATCTGTATCTGTCATTACTTGTAATAAATGTTATATTTTTAAGTATTTGTGTGATCTCTCTTTGTACATATCGAACACAACCCCAAAAACGTGACAAGAGACCAGCTGAGATTCGATCCATCTATGGGCAGACTGATTGCACCCAAGTCGATCCTATTGGTTACATGCGATTACTGCAGGTAGATATAGCCCAGGGTTTCTCAAAAGGTTGCAAGGGGTTCCTTGAGCAATGGTCAATTTCTACCTTTCAGATAAATTCCCAATGACATCATTGATCTTTTTAGCTATCTGTAAGGGGGTAATTCTTCCCAATGACCACAAGTGTAGGGAGCATTTTTCCCACTGACCATCACACTAATGTGTCATTAGTTGTAGATTTTTAATTTTTAGCCGGGGTTCCCCGAGACCGGAGAATTATTTCAAGGGTTCCTCAGTGTTGAAAAGGTTGAGAAAGGCTGATATAGCCACTAGCAGTAATCATCGTGTTCTGCCAGCTGGGAAGGCTCCCTGCGCCCCCTGGTGGCAGAACACAATAGCGATGGGGATGCATTCCTCCATCAACACTGACTGTGTTAATGGGGGAGTCTAGGGATTTTCTTTCCTTCCTCCTGTGGTGGAAGGAAAGAAAATTGAATCATCTATGGGTTGCATTTGGTTAGACATCTGAGCTATATATTGTGATTAGGAACCAGAATGCACAGAAAGAGCAATGGTGAGAAAGTGGAGAGATGTGAGCTATGGAAGAAAGAGAGCTGTAGTCATTTCTGTCCACTGGAAGAATAGCGCCCCCCCTCCTCCACATAACAACACTGCACCCCACACCGCTGGAAGTGGGCAGGATCATGGAAGGGGGTGGTCTAGGGGTGTTACAGTGGGTGCAGCATGGTTTTGTAGAAGGGGTGGAGCAGCTGCAGCACAGCTAATCAGGAAGCTCCTCCCCTTTACACGGTCAGAGAATTACATGGGGAGCTCCATTTTATTACTGTGCATGCGCAGTGTAGTAACCAGCGGTGGGAGTTATTTTTTTCTCTCCCATGAGAAATTTTATTG
Organism: Glandirana rugosa; assembly: GCA_018402905.1. Classification (NCBI taxonomy): domain Eukaryota; kingdom Metazoa; phylum Chordata; class Amphibia; order Anura; family Ranidae; genus Glandirana; species Glandirana rugosa. Next base: position 84,882 of record BLSH010205068.1, read on the forward strand.
ATTTTTTTAGATTTTTAGAAAAAACGTCTGAAGCCAAAAACAGCTGCTGTAAAAACGTCCGGTGTGGAAGAGGTCTTACAATCACTTTAACCACTTGCCGACCAAGGTTGGCTCGTTCCCGCAAATCTCCGTACCGGTACGGCGGTTCCTTTAAGGGATATAGCGGGCGCGCGATGTCCGCCGGCCACCCACGATTGCTCCACAGAGAGTCAGAAAGGGGATCTGTCAATGTAAACAAACAGATCCCCGTTCTGTCAGGGGAGTAGAGAGAGATCGTCTGTTCCTAGTGATCGGGAACAGCAATCTCTCCCCTCCTCCAGTTAGTCCACTCCCCACACAGTTAGAAAACACCTCCCAGGGAACACTTAACCCCTTGATCACCACTAGTGTTAACCCCTTCCCTTGTCATTAACCACTTCAGCCCCGGAAGGATTTACCCCCTTCCTGACCAGAGCACTTTTTGAGATTCGTCACTGCGTCGCTTTAACTGACAATTGCGCGGTCGTGCGACGTTGTACCCAAACTAAATTGGCGTCCCTTTTTTCCCACAAATAGAGCTTTCATTTGGAGGTATCTGATCATCTCTGCGTCGTTTCTGATCACCGCTATTAACAAAAAAAGAGCGACAATTTTGAAAAAAAAAAACAATACTTTTTGCTAAAATAAATATCCAAAAAATATATAAAAACAAATTTATCAATTTTTTATATTCCTGTAGGGGCAATGAAGGGGTTAACTGTGTTCCCTGTATGTGTTCTAACTGTGTGGGGGCTGGGCTGGCAGGGGCATAACAGATCTAACTGATCCCGGGTAGAGGGATCAGTAGATCTCTGTCATGCCGCCTGTCAGAATGGGGAACCGCTGTGTTCCCCATTCTTCCTCCCTAACAGGCGATCGTGGGTCGCCCGGGGAGCACGCAGCGGGCACATGCGCTCGCGCTATCGTGCCAAAGTGAAAAGACATTACACGGTCGGGAAGTAGTTAAGGGGGGTAAATCCTTCCAGGGCTGAAGTGGTTAAATAGCTGGGAAGGTGTAATGATTGCATCTTGCTATTTTCTGCTGACTTCTTTGGCCACACTGGCACAATCCCCTATATATCTGCCCTCACTGTGTATACATGAAAGGTAATCATTGCATACAAAAGATGAAAAAACAAATATCACATAGAACTAAATTTTATTTTTACAATGACAATTTGCCCATCACCTCTGTTATAATATGATCAAAACATATTAGTTAATAGATTCATTTTTTTTATATATATTTTAGTGAGCTCTCACCATGTTAGGATTTATAAGCAACATATTCAGAGTAATAATAATAATAATAATAATAATAATAATAATGTTTAAGGCTCCATGCACACCGGCGTTTTTTTCCTGCTCCTAGAAGCTAAATAGTGTTCCCCTATGTGTCCATGCACGCTACTTCATTACTTTAGGCCAGGGGCAGCCCGTCCATTAAGGGCACACGGGCGCCACCCCCTCATCCATGCATCCGGCCCCTTGCAGGATGCCGGATGCATGAATTCCTATGGCAGGGTGTTTTTTTGAAGCACTGATTAGAACCAGAGGCTCTAATAGGCTTCAAAATTGGGTGGGCTCGGGGCGCAGAGCATTGCGTCCTGAGCTCACCCAGGTGTGTTGCAATAGCAAATTAATATTTGCTATGATAACACTGATCCTCCTCCTGGTCAATCAGGAAGCGGGTCTGAGACCCGTCACCCGATTAGCTGAAAGGACAGGTGATCCTATTGGACGTCTAGGAGGAGACGCATGGCAGAAGTGAGGAGGAGGAGGAGGAGAAGACACGGGAGCTGCTGACCAGATGCCCGCCGCTGCAAGATGCCGGACCCCGCCGCTGGCCCGATGCCCACCACTGCATAATGCCAGACCCCGCCGATGGACGCCGCTGCATGATGCGAGACCCTGCCGCTGGCCCGATGCCCACCACTGTATGATGCCAGACCCCGCCGATGGACGTCGCTGCATGATGCGAGACCCTGCCGCTGGCCCGATGCCCACCACTGCATGATGCCAGACCCCGCCGATGGCCCAATGCCCACTGCTGCACGATGCCAGACCCTGCTGCTGGCCCGATGGCCACCGATGCACGATGCCAGATCCCTCCAATGGGCGCCGCAGCATGATGCTGGACCCTACCGTTGGCCCCATGCCCATCACTGCGCAGTGCTGGACCCCGCCGATGCCCTCTGCTGCACAGTGCTGGACCCGGCCGTTGCCCAATGCTCTCCACCTAGATGGGGTAAGTGTTGGAGGACCGACCAGCAGACAGCTAGCAGGGGGGTGGGGGGCGTTTGAGGTGCCGCCGGGGGGGGGGGGGGTGGTTGTTTGCCGCCCCCCCCAAAAAAAAAAAACACCAGCTGCCACGGCCTTAGGCTGTTAGCATTTTTTGGTCTTCATCGACTAGGAGCAGAAAAAAAAAAAATATTTTGAGAACTTTGCAAGCAGAAAAAAATGCTGAGTGCTCCTAACTGCGTCTAGATGCTACTGAAATCCTTCTAACAGCTTTTTTGAGCTTTTTTTTTTTCTGCATGAACTGCAAAAACGCTAATAAAATGCTAATGCTCCTAAAAGCTACTGAAATGCTACTAGAAGCTGACACAAAAATGCTATTATCATCATTTTTCATCCAGCATTTTTATGTAGCTTTTTTTGAGCTTATGAAAAATGCCGTGTGCACGGAGCCAACTGAGATTTTGCCACAATCAACATTTTGTGTGTTTTTATGCTTTTTTTTTTTTTTAAATTTGTTGCTGGACAGATTTAAAACTGCAAACCGCAAATGGCGGCAAAATCCCAGTACAAAACGCATTACATGCTTTTTTTTGCAGCTTCTCCATTGAAGTCTATTGAACCAAAAAGGCAAAAAAAAAAAAAAGCAGCGTTTTGCATTTAAAAAAGTCAGCTGACCCTTTCCAAAAACGCAGAGGCACAAAAATGCATTGATGTGAACATGTTCCATAGGAACCCATGTTAAAAATAATGTCCTGCGTTTCTGAAAAAAGCATGAAAAAATGCATTGGTGTGAATGGAGCCTAAAGTACTAGAAGCTCTATCAGCCAATCAGATCTCACCTATTGCCAGGTCAGAGTCTGCTGGTTCAATGAAAGATGATTGGTTGGTGGGGGTTACAACATTTTACATACTGCAAAATCATAAACTGAAAACAAAATTACAAATTGATTTATAGAATAGGATAACTATTTTTCCATGACTATAAGAAATAAAGAAGTAAAAACATTATAGAGTATTTATCCTATACAGGGGGTATACAAAAGAATCCCCCGCCTTAAAAATAATCTCATTTTGTTGCTTTGCAGCAGGAAATTAAGACAGGCACAGTTTTCGTTTTATCCAGCTTTAGTTACTCTTATAATAACTACTTATAACTTGCAACTTATAATATCCAAGTGAAAAATATAACACCAACATGTCAAAAAAAGAAAAAAATCAAAAACAATCACTTAGTTGGAAAAAGGATCTCCCTCCTAAAGATGACGTGTAAACTCAATCAGGTGCAGCTAACCACCTTCTCAATGGCACACAAAGTCATTTGACTGTCAACTGTGATCAGCTGTGGTCATTTTGATTATGCTTACCTGGAGCATTTCGGTCCCTGATAGTGCAACTGAAACAAACAATCACTTATGGTTGGCAAGGCGCTGTCAAAAGATCTCTTAAAGCAGAGCTCCACCCAAAAGAGGAAGTTCTGCTTTAAGCACTCCTCCCCCCCAAATATGCCACACTTGGCATCCCATTTGGGAGGGGGGGGGGGGTGGGTACTTAGTTTTGACAGGTACCCGCTCCCACTTCCGCTCGAGCCACCTAGGTGACTTGAGTGGAAGTCCCCCACTACCCCTACCTTCTTGCAATCTTCTGAGACACATCGCAAGTCCCAGAAGATTACCCAACCAATGAGAAGGCGCTGTGCGACTCGCGCATGCACAATGTGCACCCAGATGTGAAGCCGCAAGCTGTCACAGCTGGGTGCCCACACTTGCAATGCCGTTGCCGCAGAGAGGTGAGGGAGAGAAGCGAGGGTTCTGGCGGTCGCATCGCTGGACTGTGGGACAGGTGATTGTGTGTTTATTAAAAGTCAGGAGATACACTTTTTGTAGCTTCTGACTTTTAATAAAGACAAAAATGAGTGGAACTCCGCTTTAAGCTGCTAGAATTCTCCCTGGAGCTCCAGCCATAAGGTGATATTTTATTTACAAGTGGAGTCTGGCGGGCTGAGGAACTTCTTGGCTTGATATTAAAGCGGAATTTCACCCAAAAGTGGAAGGTGACCCCCCCCGACATGCCACAATTGGCATGTCTTTTTTTGGGGGAGTGACCAGGGACCCTGTTTTCACAGGGTCCCAGGTCCACTTCCTCTCCCAGAGCCGCGGCTCCAGGTAGGAAGTTCACCTTCCCTGCTCCCACCCGGCGATCTTCTAGGACATGTCACGGGTCCAGAAGATACGCTGGGCAGTCACAAGGTGCAGCGCGACTCGCACATGCGCAGTGCGTGTCCGGCTTTGAAGCCAAAGCTGGGTGCCCACAGTTATGATGCTGGCGCCGCCGAGGGGAGGGGGAGAAGAGCGAGCCCTCAGGGGACCGCATTGCTGGAGCGAGGGACAGGTGAATAGCCAATTGTTAAAAGTCAGCAGCTACACTTTTTGTAGCTGCTGACTTTTATATGGGTGGAACTCCGCTTTAAGGCTCCTTTCACACTGGGGCAGGTGGGTGGTAGCGGTAAATCCCCGCTAGTTTCAGTGGGAATTTAGCGCTGTTATATCGGTGCTACGGATGCGCGGCGCTTTTAACCCCCCTCGAGGGGTTAAAAGTGCCGGCGCGCCACGCTACCGAGGCGGTGTGCAGCCGCTTTGGAGCGCTGACCATTGTTTTCAATGGGCAGGGCTGGTGGAGGAGCCGTGTACCACCGCTCACCGCCCCAATGATGCCGCTTGCAGGACTTTTTGTAATGTCCTGGAGTGCACCGCCCCAGTGTGAAAGCACTCCAGCTTTCACATTGGGGTGGGTGGGGAGCTATTTTTGAGGCGCTTTACAGGCGCTAATCTTAGCTAAATAGCGCCTGTAAAGCGCCTCAGTGTGAAAGGGGTCTTAGTGCTGTGATATTTTCACCATCATTTTTGGTCCTGTCCCCATTTACTTTGGAGTCTCACTCTTCCTGCAACAAAAGCATTCCCCCCTAATATAGAATACATTAGGAATTTACCAGAATGGGAGCCCCTTGTAAAGATTCCACCACTGAAATCCCTGAGAAGGATAAGAAACCAACATGAGCTTAAACTATTCAACATTTGTCAAATACAAATCAGATTTGGGTGAAGTGATAGAACAGTTGCTGTCCACATAGAATGAAGGATACACAATATATTCCTAGGTGGTAATAGTTATTGATCCATTGTAAACAGCGATCACAGGATGGAGGGGTTCGGTGAAGGTGGTGGTGAAGGTGTGGAGATGCTGTATCGGGTCGCTCAGCTCATAAAAGGAGATCTGCCCGGCCTCATAATCCAGACAGATCCTGAATTTATGGCTGGTAGGTGTATGAAGAAATGGCATGTATTTATTGTCATGCATCTTATTATACTCATGATTTTGACTTTGCAAACACCAGGAATCTTTATTCTCCCCAATGCGTAATTTCCTGCCCATACTGGGATAACACAGCCCGACTCTCCAGCTATATGAATTACTGGTGTCCACCTCCCAGGCATGCCGCCCTGAGGAAAAACTTTTCCAGCATTGAACCTGATAATACGTAAATCTTTTGGGTGTTTCTGGACGATTTAATGTCACTGGTGACCAAGATGCAGTTTTCAAATCCCCTGAAATCTGTATATAATTAGAAGCGGTTTCCTCATCAAGTAAAACTCCTCCTGTTCGTTGTATACAGATGGGAAAATCTTTTATAAAGTCAGATAATTGCTGTAATCTCTCTGTGATGGAATTCTCATAGAAATCACCTTCACTCGGAATCATTGTCTCCATATTATCCTCCTGCTCGGTATGACAGAGGTCCTCTCCCGAGTTCTGATCCTTCAGGATGGTCATTGGGTCGGTGGTTTTACACAATTCCTCAATGTGTCTCATCTTCCTGGACAGCTCGTCCTTCTGTATCTCCAGCTGTTGGATCAGATTGGACAGAGATTGGGAAATCTTCTCCTCCTGCATGGAAATCTCACCCAGGACTCTCTTCTCAAGTTCTTCCAGCTCTCTCCTGATGTCTCTGAACAGGGCAGTGACTCTCTCTGTTACACCGGCTGCTTTTTCTTGTACGTCTCTCCTGCGTTCCTCCAGACTCTGGACTTCTTTCTCAGCCCGTGCTTTCTTTGAGGTCATCATCTCCAGATCTTTCCTCAACTTCTCCTTCTTCTTCTTGGAGGCTTCATCCAGCTTCTCCTCCTGGTGTCCTTTGTGTTCTCCCTCGGCAATACAGTAAACGCAGATACAAACCCTTTCCTTGGGGCAGTAATACTCCACAATCTTATTATGGATGGGGCATTTCCTGTTCCCCGGGGTGTTGGTGGGATCAGATAAGACGTGTTCTGGTGACTTGGCATGGACTCTCAGATGTTTGCCACACAGAGAACTTTCACAATGCAGGCAGGATTTTATAGCCGGTACAGGAGAGTCCACACAGTAAGTACAATAGACTCCCGTATCTTCCTGATTGGGCTGAGAAATGAGGAACTTCTCCGCTATGTTCCGTAGAGCTCTAGCACTAGACAGCACAGGTCGCTCCGGGAACTCCTCTCTGCACTCCGGACAGAAATAAAGTCCAGACCCCTCCTGAGTGTCCAGCGCACGGTCAATACATTCCCGGCAGAAGTTGTGCCCACATCTCAGCGTTACCGGATCCGTATAAATGTTCAGACAGATGGAGCAGCTCAGCTCGTCTCTCAGATCAGCAGATGCCATTGTAGCCTGCAGGAGGAGAAATGAAAGTGAAAATTTGTTCAACTTCTGCTAAACAAGACGGGTGGAATAATATGGAGGAAGAGTCACCGGAGCTCTACTTGTCCAGCTCACCTTTCAAAGAATCAGTCCACACTCCAGGATCTCAAAAGTTTGAAGAATTTAAACAGTTTTCAGATCTCTGCTGCTTTTTAACAGCTTTGGATGGATTTATCACATTCCACGTTTAGAGGTCCCCAAATTGATCATTTCCTTTGTATCAGTTCAAATATTGATCTCACGGCTCTTTGGGGCCATTCATTGTCTTCTTCAGACCTTTCTCTTTGCTCGGAGATTCGGTTCCAGCTTTCCCCTCCGCAGTTAGAAGCAGTTTGACTTCCTAGTCATGTGATCACTGCCCCACCCACATAGGGTGATAAAGGCACAGAGCAATGTGTAGGAAATAGTGAGTGTCATAGTGTTGTAATGCAGAAAGGAGAATGTATACATCTGCAGTAGAGCTGCATGATTCTGGCTAATATTAGAATCATGATTTTTTCCATATACAAAAAAATTGGGCTAGCAGCACTGTTTTTTTTTTTTTGAAAGTGTCATTTTTTCCAAAAAGTTGCGTTTGAAAAACCGCTGCACAAACAGCGTGTGACATAAAATATTGCAACAACCACCATCTTATTCTCTAGGGTCTCTGCTAAAAAAAAAAAAATATATATATATATATATATAATGTTTGGGGGTTCTAAGTAATTTTCTAGCAGAAACTACTGGATTTTTACTTGTAAGCAACAAATGTCAGAAAATATTTAGCCTTTTAGGCTCCATTTTTACACGAGACGCTATTTTAACCTCCCCTGAACGATTTTTTTTTGACAGCTAGAAGCATGCGGCATTTGCGTATAGGATTGTTTTTGAAGAACATTTTTTTTTTTTGTTTAATGGAAACGCCTGTCAGCGAAACGGTCCTAGACGCGAGTTACCGTGTTTAGCTGCGTTTACAAGCGGTTTGGCGTTTCAAATGCCTCTGAACTGGCATCTGAATCCATTTTTTTTGCGTTCCAAAAAAAGCCTTTAAACTCAACTGCCTGGAAACGACCTTAAACAACCCTGTGTAAATGTACTGATAACATAGAGGAGAGTTTAGGGGCAGCTGAAAAAAACGCCCAAATGCCTCGAAACGCCTGTTTACCAGCAGCAGTGTAAATGAGGCCTAAATGGTTAAACTAAACTCTTCTATACACTGTGGAGTTCATTCCTTTGAAGTTGTTACATTGCTTCTCTTTACTTCTTTTATCAGCAATGATCTCAGACTTGGCAGTCTGCCCAGATAGGAGAGACTCAAGTCGCTCCCACTTAGAAAAAGGTTCCTGGGGAGACTTCAGGCGACTTGCTTTGACTTCTATAATAAAGTCAAGTCGTGCTGAGTCGCCCCGCAAGTCGGACTCCATTGCACTGAAAATTGCGGTAATGCGTGATGAAGATCGCAGGGGGGGGTGAATCGAGATCACGATTTTATTACGATTAATCGTGCAGCTCTAATCTGCAGTAATATTAGTATCCAGGGGCGTTGCTAGGTGGGAAAAAGACCAGGGGCTCTAGCCGGAAGAAATGCAGCGCGCAAAGTGCGCCGCAGCAAAAACTGAGTGTGGGCGTGGCTTAACCACTTAGCCATCGGAGCCCTTTTTTACATTTGTTGGTTACAAGATAAAAACATTTTTTTTTTTGTTAGAAAATTACTTAGAACCCCCAAACATTATATATATATATATTTTTTTTTTTTCAAACACCCTAGGTAATAAAATGGCGATCGTTGCAATACTTTTTGTCACACGGTATTTGCGCAGCGGTCTTTCAAGCATGATTTTTTTGGAAGAATGTCACTTTTTTGAGTTAAAAAATAAGACAACAGTAAAGTTAGCCCAATTTTTTTGTATATTGTGATAGAGGATGTTACGCCGAGTAAATAAATACCATACATGTTACGGTTGAAAATTGCACACACTCGCCGAATGGCGACAAACTCCGGTACTTGAAAATCTCCATAGGCGACGCTTTAAAATTTTTTAACATTTACCAGGTTAGAGGTGCAGAGGAGGTCTTTTGCTAGAATTACTGCTCACACTCTGGCAATCGTGGCGATATGTCACATGTGTGTTTGAATACCGTTTTCATAGGCGGGCGCGACTTAGGTATGCGCTTTCTTTGCTACGCGAGCTCGCGGGGACGGTGGCGCTGTAAACATTCTTTAAAGATCCTCCAAACACCTGGTGTTAGCGCTTCAATCATCCCGACACCATGGTTGGTATGGTGTCAGGATGATGGAAGCGCATTATTTCTATTATTACATTGTAATATAAAATGAAATAGTTCAACTCGCCATAATGCGGAATAATTGGGAGCGCCGAGTGTGTCACTTGCACTGTTGCCTGCTACCAGATGCCATCAGGTGTCCCCCAGCAGAGCCCCTCCTTCCATCAGGTGCCCCCAGCGGAGCCCTTCCTTCCATCAGGTGTCCCCCAGCGGAGTGCCTCCTTCCATCACAGGTGTCCCCCAGCGGAGCCCCTCCTTCCATCAGGTGCCCCCCAGCGGAGTCCCTCCTTCCATCAGGTGCCCCCCAGCGGAGCCCCTCCTTCCATCAGGTGCCCCCAGCAGAGCCCCTCCTTCCATCAGGTTACCCCCAGCACTGTGTGAGCCGCGAGGGTTAATAAGGCGTAATACCGCTCAACTTGATAAAGTAAAATATAATGTTACATTATTATCTTTATTACGCGAAGGTAGTAGGACTG
>BLSH010205068.1:119878-136476 GCA_018402905.1 Glandirana rugosa
AATCGCGGTTAGCCGGCAGACATCAAGTCCGCCCTACCCGCTCCCTGGCGCCCCCGGAACACAGTGATCGTGCAATCACGGTGCGCGATCTCGCAGCCGCATTCACCTGACAGCGATTTGCGATCAGGGCCGGCTCTACCACTAGGCGGAGTAGGCATCGGCATGTCATTACAGAGGAGAGCTACGGCTGGCAGATGGGCACAGGTGAGGCTGTATTGATCCAAGCCTGAAAAAGGGGCGCGGCCACCGTGTCATTGTAGCCACCATGCCCAGGAAACACGTTGCAAGTCTATGACATCATCTGCCTGGGACAAGATCGGTGCTGTACACCAAGCCTCGTTCGGAGACACCGGCCGGCATATCGTATCTCAGCTCAGCTTGTTCACATCTGACATCGGCCTGACGGCCCCACTGCATGGACGTCCTACTCTCCTTTGGATACCATACATCCCTGTGCCTGTATTCATCTACTCTTGTGAGTGTTTTTAGCCTGTGAGCGAATAAATGTGTTTTTAATTATTGCACTTAGAGGCGCCTCTCCTTGTTTGTTTTTCCACGAGGCTGCATTGATTGGCGCCGGTGAAGCTGTATTTGATGGGCACAGGTGAGGCTGTATTGATTGACGCTGGTGAGGCTGTATTTGATGGGCGCAGGCCAGGCTGCATTTGATGGGCGCAGGTCAGGCAGCATTTGATGGGCGCAGGTCAGGCAGCATTTGATGGACACAGGTCAGGCTGCCTTTGATGGGCGCAGGTCAGGCTGCATTTGATGGGCACAGGTGAGGCTGTATTGATTGACGCTGGTGAGGCTGTATTTGATGGGCACAGGTCCAGCAGCATTTAATGGGCGCAGGTCAGGCAGCATTTAATGGGCACAGGTCAGGCAGAATTTAATGGGTGCAGGTCAGGCAGCATTTAATGGGCGCAGGCCAGGCTACCTTTGATGGGCGCAGGCCAGGCTGCATTTGATGGACGCAGGTGAGGCTGTATTGATTGGTGCTGGTGAAGCTGTATTGATTGGCGCTGGTGAAGCTGTATTTGATGGGCACAGGTGAGCCATTATTGATTGACGCTGGTGAGGCTGCATTTGATGGGTGCAGGTAAGGCTGAGCCGGGGGGGGGGGGCAGGGGCGGCATAATGAGGTTTCGCCTAGGGTGTCAAAAATCCTTGCACCAGCCCTGTTTGCAATATTAAACCAAGTTGCCGCCGTCAAGCCATGGCTGGCGGTTGGCAACTGGTTAAAGGTACAGAGCAATGTCTAGGAGATAAGGTGACACGGTAAGGAAGGAGGATGTAAATATCTGCAGAGTGATATAAAACTGTTATATAGATGGCATGCGGGTCCGCCAGGTAAAGATTTGCACCCGTCCCATATGATCTAAAACAGAGGTGCCAATGCACAACAGATTTTTTTTTCATGCCACAATGGTTGACAGAATCATTTTTGCCATACCTGCAAATGCTTTGCATGTGTACAATTCCCTCCGGCGGCCAGAGCATATTATGGGATGGTAAAACTGTGGCTCAACCATCTGTTTTTACTGCAGCCGACTGCAAGTGTAAACAATACACTTAACGGCCACTTTGTTGAATTGCTTTGTAACATAAATTGCTAATCAGCCAATCACATGGCAGCAAATCAATGCATTTAGGCATCTAAAGCTGAAGTTCAAGCCGAGCATCAGAATGGGGAAGACAGAGGATTTAAGTGACTTTGAGGCCTCATGCACACGGACATTTTTTACCGCCCTGTTTTTTTGCAGCTCTCCATGTTAGTCAATGGCCCCATACAAACGCTGACGTTTTTGAGCTGTAGATGGCGTCAGCGTTCTTTTGTTGTAAAACTAACGCAGGACTAATGCGCTTTAACGCCGTAGCGACGTTAACCGGTATTTTCAGGTTCAAAAATAGCAGAGGAATGTTTTTTTAACCACTTCAATACCAGGCACTTAGAACACTTTCCTACCAGACCAATTTTCAGCTTTCAGTGCTGTTGCGTTTTGAATGGGAATTGCGCGGTCGTGCGACGTTGCACCCAAACAAAGTTTTTATAATTTTGTTCCCACAAATAGAGCTTTCTTTTGGTGGTATTTTATCACCTCTGCTGTTTTTATTTTTTGCGCTATAAACAAAAAAAGTCAGAAAATTTTGAAAAAAAAAAAAAATTCTCTATTTCTGTCATAAAACTTTGTAAATAAGTAAATTTTCTCCATCACTGATGGGCACTGATGAGGCTACACTGACGGGCACTGATGTGGCAGTACTGATTGGCACTGATGATGAGGCACTTATATGCAGCAATGATGAGCACTGTTAGGCGGCACTGACGGGCACTGATGTGAAATACTGATGGGCACTGATAAGCGGCACTAATAGGCACTCATAGACAGCACTGATTCGCACTGAGAGGTGGCACTGATAGGTGGCACTGGTGGGCACTGATATGTGGCACTGGTATGCACTGATAGGGGCACTGGTACACACGGATAGGGGCACATGCACAGAAAGGGGCCCATTCCCTGGTGGTCTAGGATGGCATCTGGTCACGGCTGATCACATGGTAAAGTGCTTTGGGTGGAAGCACTTTACCAAGCTCGGTATTGCGGGGGGGTCAGACTGACCTCCCACACCATCGATTGCCGCGATGTGCGCCCCCCCGGGCGTGCGGCAGCATGTTATCCTGGGGATGTCATATGACGTCCAGTCATGATAACTAAACCACTTCCCGGCTGTCATTCTGCATACGGCGGTCGGGCAGTGGTTAAACAAAACGCGACGTAGCGCCGACACTCACTAATGTGCATTTACGCCGTAGCGACTTTCAGCGTTTTCAGGTTCTAAAATAGCAGAGGAATGTTTTTTTAAACAAAACACAACGTAGCGCTCATGCTCGCTAACTCCAAAGTAAAACGCAGACGAAAACGCATTTTTGACGCCTATTTTTTTCCTGAGGTCGGTCCCAACGTTTTGTTACTACGCCCGTGTGTATGAGGCCTTAACGTGGCACGGTTGTTGGTGCCAGACAGGCCGGTCTGAGTATTTCTGGGATTTTCACACACAGCCATCTCTCGGGTTTACAGAGAATGGTGGGAAAAGAGAAAATATCCAGCGAGCGGCAGTTGTGTGGAGGAAAATGGGCAGACTGGTTGGAGATGATAGAAAGGCAACAGTAACTCAAATAACCTCTTGTTACACCCAAGGTATGCAGAATACCATCTCTGAACACATAACACATCCAACCTTGAAGCAGATGGGCTACAGCAGCAGAAGACCACACCGAGTGTCAGATTTGGTATTTGTCAGCTAAGAACAGGAAACTGAGGCTACAATTGGCACCAAAATTGGACAATAGAAGATTGCCTGGTCTGATGAGTCTGGATTTCAGCTGTGACATTCAGATGGTGGGGTCAGAATTTTGCACATGGGTCCATCCTGCCTTGTATCACCGGTTCAGGCTGGTGGTGGTGGTGTAATGGTGTGGGGAATATTAACTTGGCACACTTTGGGCCCCTTGGTACCAACTGAGCATCATTTAAACTCCACGGCCTACCTGAGTATTGTTGCTGACCATGCCCATCCCTTTATGACTGCAGTGTCCCCATCTTCTGATGGCTCCTTCCAGCAGGATAATGCACCATGTCACAAAGCTCCAATCATCTCACCACTGAACAGTGAGGTCCCTGTACTCCAATGGCCTCCACATTCCCCACATCTCATCCAATAGAGACCCTTTGGGATGTGGTGGAACGGAAGATTGGCATCATGGATGTGCAGCTGACAAATGTGCAGCCACTGTGTGATGCCATCATTGTCACTATGGTGCAAAATCTATGAGGAGCGTTTCCAACACCTTGTTGTATCTATGCCAGGAAGAATGAAGGAAAAAGGGGGTCCAACCCGCTACTAGCAAAAAAATCATCCCAGCCAGGGGCGTAACGATAGGGGTTGCAATTGCAACCGGGCCCCATGGTTCAGGGGGCCCATGTGCATCCCTTGTACTCATGAATAGGAGGGATGGCAGGGGTGGCATTTAGAGGACCAAATCTCCTGTATCCAGTTTACTTGTCTTCTGTTGTTCCCAGGGTCCCCGTGTGCTTCCCTGGTCCCCCCACAGAGCTGCTGTCTTCCCCCCTCCTCACTCCTGCCAGCTGCTGTAGAAGATGTGCCATGATGGAGAGATGGGAACGGGTCAGTAAATTTGTCATTTACCGGCTCCTTCCTTTTCTGAATGGACAGAGTCAGTGATTGGTACCAATTGGTTCATTCATAACTGAAGCATAGTAAACTGTTTTTTTATTATACTTCCATTTCTGAATGAATGGGAGGCTCGGTACACAACTATTCCTGTCCATTCATTCTGTACAGCTGAGGTCACACAGATGGAGATTGAGGGCTGAGGTTTGTTTAGACCCCCTGATATCTCATCAAAGCCCCCCAACAGAGCTCCTAAAATAAAATTGTAAAAAAATTGTACAAACAAAATGAAATGGTAAAAAAATAATAAAATTAAAATGAAAAACGACTGACACCAGTGAGGGAACTATTAGGGTTGCAAAGGTTGCAATTGTGACCAGGCCCTGGCATTTCACTACCGTAGGGAGGCCCGAAGATGGCAGAAAAGGGCCCCGCTGCAGGACCCCAGGATCAGTGGGAAAAGGGAAGGGACCTGGCCAGGGATCAGGGGGCCCTTCATAATTTCTTGCACCGGGGCCCTGAAGGTTCTAGTTGTCCTGTGTACCCTTCCTGTGCCATCTCAAAAAAGTCTATAGATCCTTGCTAGTTTTATCTTGGGAGTAATAGTCAATCAGTGGTGGCCACTCCACGAGGCCCCATTCACACCTATGTGTAGCCAGTCCCCCGCAGGGGCTGCTGGAAGTAGTGGTTCACCTGTCACATTGCCCTCAGTCACTCTTTTCCACACATCCGGGGTCAAGAAGAACAGGTCTGTAGTTGTGGTGTTTTTTTTTTTTTATTTTATTTAGGGGATTCAACTTGGATGGGGTAAGGGATGTTTATGGGATGTCCAATGGATCAAACAGTTCTTGAACGGGACCATCTATATACATTCCTGTATAAACACTCTTCCTTTTCCTCCAGCACAACACTTTCTCTGTTAACTTCTCTTCCTCCAGCACATTGCTTCTTAGGACTAGCTAGCACATGGTGAGACCTGCATGGCTCTGGCTAGGCCTACATGAACCACCCATTACAGGCAGGGACCGCGGGTCCCTTTAGTGTAGCTGAAAGTGTGCTGGCTAACCTTAGTGGACTACTGCTCCCAGTCCATCCTGCCTCAGGTCCTGCCAGCCCTCCTGGCTGCAACAACCCAACTCCACTGCCCAGTTACACCACAGTCCCAATGGGCTCTTGCACCCTTATCAGACTCTCTCACTTCCCCAGTCTACTCCGGTGTGCATCTTCCAGCTTCCCTGGGTGTGTGTCACTCACCGACACCTGGTGGATCCCTCCTGGAGACTTTCCCGGCAGCACCACTTCATTGCCTCTCCTGCTTCTTGGTCCGGACTCCCCTTGGGTTTGTACGAGGGGTCCTTTCCACTCTCGAGCCTCCAGACTGGGGGCTCCCTCCTGGCCTCCGCAACTAGGTCTCCATCTCCCAATTCTTCCACCCGAACTCTCCTACCTGGCTGGGCTGACCCCTGTTATTTGAGAAAGCCTGCCACCTACCAATCCAGGTTGGGGATTGGCCAGGGCTCCCCAAACACCTCCACCCCTCTTCCCCACCCTTTCTTCTAGAACCCTCTAGAAGCAAAAGGGAGGTAACTAAAGAGGTGTCACCAGCCGCTCCCCTGCCCAGAATCAAAACAATCAGGGCTGACACCAGTTTACAAAAAGCCTGAGCGTTGTCAGCCCACAATGGGAAATTTAGCCCACGTTCATCTGAACTTCAAATTTGGTTTCAAAGCCGGATTTCAGTCCGACTTGATAGACATCTGTGCGGGTTCATGCACAGATGTCTATTGAATTTGCCCCCGAAGTCGCCAAAAGTAGTGCAGGAACTACTTTTGGAAATTGGTGCTGCGCCGCACCGATTGGGGCGCTCCTATTGGCTGCAATAGGCTCCGATCTGACATGCAATTTGACCTGTCCAATCGCACTGATGAAGAGCTGAATGCATTTCTGGCCGATAAACAGGTATTTATCTGTACATGCAGGATCTTAAAGGCTCGGTGCACGCTAGTGCGTGCCGTGCGTTCCGGTGGCAGGAATTGCACTTGCAACCACCGTCACCCGAATCGCACTGCTCTTGCAAGATGTGTGGGGCTGGCATTCATTGTGAATGGCCCCCCTATGCATCTCAGCCTGATTGCGGGTGCAGGAACCACATGGTCACAAAGACCGTGTGGTTTCCCTTAGGCTGGGTTCACACCTATGCGAATTGGATGCGGCTTAAACCGCATCCAATTCGCAGGACACTTGAAAACACATTGTTTTCAATGTGTCCAGTTCACATATGTCCGGTGCATTCGCACTCCGCATTGCACAAAAAACGCACACGTTTTTTGTGCAATGCGGTGCGAATTCCCAGCCCGTTGAGTCCAGTGGGAGCGCATCTAACATGGAGATGCACTCCGCACTGAACGGGGATATTTCCCCTGCTCGCGGCTCCTCCCCCATCTCTCCCCCCGCAGCTGCTGCGCTGTGGGAACGGACAGGAGCCGACGAACGGCGGCTCCGTCCCTTCCCGGCAGCAGAGAGGCTGGAATTCGCACCGCAATGGTGTGAATCCAGCCTTAGACATGTGCACTACCAACAAATGTGTTCATTTTCGTTTTATTCGGGGGGGGGGGGGTTACTTTTTCGAGTCATTCATTATGATCACAATTCGTACAATCGTAATTTCGTAAATTGGCAAATTCCAAAAATAAAATCCAAAAATTCGAAAGAACGAAAATTTGAAATATGTAACTAACTAAAAATTAAATTATAGGTATTGGAATTTTCCAAAATAACGAATGCCGCGTCTAAACAAATGGAATTAATAATAAATAAGTAGTTATTGTTATTTATTATTATTAATCTGTTACGTTCCATTCGTTTAGATGGGGCATTCGCCATTTTGGATAATTTGTAACTTCGGATAAATTCGTATTCGTTATGTTCACTAACAGCCAAATCTGAAAGGAAATTCCAATACCTATCATTTAATAGTAATCGTTATTATTAGTTTGTTTTTTGGGTTTTCGGATTTTCGTTCTTTTGAATGGTCGCTCTTATTTTCGAAGGTTCAGAAAAATTTGTTAAAAGGGGTTTTTGTTAATTTGGATATTTCCAAATTAACAAATTTGTCGCTATTTGTTATTATTTATTTCAGGTACTTATATAATTTACGCTGCGCTTTACATATATATTGTACATTCACATCAGTCCCTACCCTCAAGGAGCTTACAATCTAAGGTCCCCTAACTCACATTCATACATATATTAGGGCCAATTTTTTATCCAGAGAGGTTTTTATTGAGCATTAACATTTCAGATTACTAGGGCCAATTTAGATAGGATCTAATTAACCTACCAGCATGTCTTTGGAGTGTGGGAGGAAACCGGAGTACCCGGAGGAAACCCACGCAGGCACAGGGAGAACATGCAAACTCCAGGCAGAGAGTGTGGTGGTTGGGATTCAAACCAGCGACCCTTTTTGCTGCTAGGCGAAAGTGCTATCCACTACACCACTGTGAAACGAATTGCACATGTCTAGTTTCCCTGTGGCCACGGTTTTTAAAAAGGTGCATGCACCTTTTTTGTGTGTTTCACGCGGCACGGCGGCGATTTCAAATGAATGGGCTGTCGTGCCCGAGCAAACGTATGATGCAAGGCCCGCACTAGTGTGAACCAAGCCTGCAGAAATAAATTGCGGGGAATTGTGCATGTATTGTAGAGATGTACTGCAGCCATGTGCTCCCTTAGGAGTAGCATTAGTTGTGGTCCACCTGATAGCTGCCCTCAATCTCACACATCCATAGACACTGACCAGGCCGGCTCTTGTTTTTGTTTTATTTAGGGGAAATAACTTGGATGGTGAAAAGGGGGGGGGGGTGACAGTGGGATGCCCCAGAGATTATTGTACACAACTTCCATATACAATCCTGTATATGCACACTTGCCCTGCAGACCGTCCTTCTGCAGACTGTTACTGCTCACAACCCTCTCTCCAGCACATCACTTGGTTCCCAGCTTGAAAAGAAGTTTATCGAGCTTCTTTACTCCTTACGCTACACTGCATGTAGCACATGGCGAGGCCTACACTGTCATCAGGACCACCCATTACAAGCCAGGGACCACAGGCCCCCAAATATGTAGCAAAGTACTTGGGTGCTAGCTGGACCTTTTGATGGGCTACAACCTCCAGCCCATCCCTCTTCCAGGCCACCACACTGACCTGCTTTCCTCTCAGTGACACTGCTTCCCCTGACTGTCCACTATTCCTCTCCCAGCCTGCTCCAGCACTTTCTCTTCCAGCTCCCAGGCTCTAGTGGACTCTTTAAAAGTGTCTCAGTAGTACCTCTGTGGCTCTCCTGTTTCCTTGTGTGACTCCAAGAATCACCTCCACTCCTGGCTGCACCCAAACCTCCAGGTCCCAAGGTCACCCCCCCCCCCCCCCCCAGACCAGGGGCTCCCTGCCAGGTAGAGGCCTCCACGGCACCAAGGATTGTTCTAATCCTTGTAAAATGTACACAGATCACCCAGAGGGGAATGTTTTTTTCTCAACAAGAGTGGAGTTACACTTTAAAGTGGTAATAAATAGGCACTTTTTTTAACTTCTTGAATTCTGAAGGTAAAATTCACCAGCACCATTCTGTGCCCCCTGGCTCCAAACATTTACCTGCAGTCCATGTCATTGCTGCCAGGCCCTACAAGGTGTAGAGCAGAGTAATAGGCTCCTGCTGCCATCAGTCAATTGCTGAGAGGAGGGAGCAAGGGTGTGACTTGCAAGGAGCTTTGTGTGTCTGTGGATGCACACAGCACTGGCAATGCATTTAACAAGGGTGCTTAGCACTCTGAAATCAATGGAGCACTGTTCAAATCAAGTCAGTTTTAGAAAAATCTCTGAAACTTCACTTCTGCTGGGGGATGGGCGAAGGGTGTGTCAGTGGTACAGAATAAAAGGAGTCTCAGTCCCAATAAAAACTGAGATGTGCAATTGTTGCAAATTCCTTTTTGAGATGAAAGTCAAATTTATTAATTTGAATATTTCTGAATTAACAACAATCTAAACTAACAACTATAAAATTATAGGTATTGGAATTTCCTTTCAAATGTGGATGTTAGTGACATAACGAATATGAAAAAAAAAAAAAAAAACACACACTTTTCAGTGCCCAAGTCTAGAAAGATCCTGATGTCAGAGATCCTGAAGAGAAGGGGAACGCATGATTCACATTAGACATGTGCAATTAGTTTTGTTCCGAATTTCAAATTCTCTACTTCAGATTTTCCGAATTTGAAAATTACCGGGGAAAAAAAAGCCAAGAGTAGTGCAGGTAATACTTTTATAAATTGATGCGACACCACACAGTTGGCATCACACTGATTTCAACAGTGCCAATGCTGACAATAGGGTGCGATTTTTCACGCATGACAAGTCGATCCAATGTGAACGAGGGAGGGTTCAGGGTAAAAAAAACAAAAGCTCAAGCACAATTTTGCCATGTGTTAGCAAAGCCAGAATAGATCACCACAACTACTTTGTGTATCCAGGTGGATTATACTGCATTTTTTCCAGGACAAAAATTGGGCTTTTATTTGGTGATAAATGAGAATTAGAAAGAAAAAAAAAATGCACCAGATGTCCATTATCAGGAAAACTGGAATAGCTCACATTTTCTCTTGTTTTATCCTTTACACACCGATACTAAAATTTAACCTATGGCAGCAGCAGGAACGTGTGCGCTCGCTGGCTAGCGGAGGGGGAGCCAATCAGCAGGTGGGGCGGACTCAAGGTCCGCCGGACACCCGCGATCGCTCCCAAGACAAGCCAGAACAGGGATCTGCCTGTGTAAAGAAACAGATCCCAGTTCTGAAAGGGAAGAGGAGAGCGATCGTCTGTTCCCTGTATACAGGAGCAGCGATCTCTCTCCTCCAGTCATCCCAGCCCCCACACAGTTAGAACACAGGGAACATATTTAACCCCTTGATCGCCCCCTTAGTGTTAACACCTTCCCTGCCAGTGTCATTTATACAGTAATCAGTGGCTATTTTAGCTCTGATCGCTGTATAAAAAGGTCATTGGTCCAAGAGAGGATCACAGCAATCGGGTGACCCAGAACCAGGAGTCTCCAGGTTCTGATAATTAGCACAAAGACAGATATGCATATATGTGGCCCCATGGGGAGAAAAAAAAAAAAATAGTCCAGTGGGGCCGCATACATGTGTGCTGTTGGCATGAAGGGGGTTAAAATTTGTCTTTTGGGTGCTGACAATTGTAACAACGCTGACTAGATGTTTTTTTGTTTTTTTAAAATCAACTGGCCGAATGAAAAAAAAAAAAAAAAAAAAAAAAAAAAAAAGCTCTCACTGTTCGGCTGTGCATCCAACATTTTAAGAGTAATAAAAACGTTAAAGTGCCACAACCTCTATCAGCCAATCAGATCTCACCTCTTGCCAAGCCAGACCCTATCGGCATAATTTAAGGAGAATGATGATTGGATGATGGGGGTTACATCACTTTACATACTGCAAAGTCATAAACTGAAAACAAAATGAGGAATAGATTCATAGAATAGGATATTGGAGGTTGTGTGCCCAGTCCTCTATTGTACAGAACCCCAGTCCTATTCAGCCACATATAGACAAAATTACATCCAGTTTTGTAAAATATTACTTTTTTTGGGGGGGGATCCAGAAAATCGTCCCGCTGTACAAAACAGAAATGTGTGTGGTGTAAGGAGTGGAGCTAAACATTGCATGTGGTAGCAGTTAGGTTACACTTGTTAAAGTAGAACTATAGTCACGTTTTTTTCTCATTTTGGATAGCGTAAGGAGGGTTATAACCCCTGTCAGATTTTATTTCAAACATTGTGTCCCATTGCAGAGACTTCCCGTTCCATAGCCAAAACAGGAAGTGAGGAAATCCCTGCAAATCAAATCACCTGAACATGCGTTTATGATTCATGGAGGAATGTGGTCGGACTTCAAGATCCTGGAACATGCAGATCCTGAAGACAGATTGCAGACTTTCTCACCTTTCTGTATGTATTGGGGTTTTACACATTTCCAGCAGCTGCAATGATGTGTGTGAATCTGAAAAGCCGACTGTCAGCTGGAAACGATCAGGCCCGGAGCATGCGCCCTCCACATGCAACCCAGCCACCCACATTTCCCAGGGTCCACATGCCCATCAGCAGATGCAGTGTCAGGATGGAGGGTGCCACCACTTGGTAGGGGAAGGAGATCAGCGAATGTCTCCCATCTCACAAGTATGGCTGCGAAAGAAGCTAATGGAACACGATCTGCACTCCATTAACTTCAAATGAAGATAGGTGAGACGTCAGGGATCTAAAGGACACCAGATTTTTTTTTAACCACTTACCGCCCGGCCTATAGCGGAATGATGGCCTGGGCAGGAGTTTCGTTATCGGGGGGTGCGCAGCATGGCGATCAGTGTTGTGGTGTGTTACTCTGATCGGCGGCTCTCCTGTCAGAGGGGGGGGTTTGCGCTGATAATCAGTGCGTTGATTATCAGCCCAGCCCCCATCAGAAGTGCCCACCACATCTGCCAATCAGCTGCCAGTCAGTGCCCACCAAAGTGCCAGTGACAGTCGGTGCTGATCAAAGTGCCAGTCAGTGCCCATCAGTAACGCCTGTCAGTGCCCTTCAATGATGCCAGTCAGTGCCCATCGGTAATGACTGACAGTACTTCCTCATCAGTGCTGCCCATCCGTGCCACCTATTAGTGCCCATCAGTGCCGCCTATCAGTACCCATCAGTGCTGCATATCAGTGTCGCCTATTGGTGCCCATCAGTGCTGCATATCAGTGCCGCCTATCAGTGCCCATCAATTCTACATATTAGTGCCTGCTCATCAGTGCCAACTCATCAGTGCTTATCAGTGCAGACTCATCAGTACCCGTTAGTGATGACTAATGACACCATGACACCCCACCACCATGCTCGACTGTAGGCAAGATATGCGTGTCTTTGTACTCCTCACCTGGTTGCCGCCACACGCGCTTGACACCATCTGAACCAAATAAATTTATCTTGGTCTCATGAGACCACAGGGCATGGTTCCAGTAATCCATGCCCTTAGTCTGCTTCTTCAGCAAACTGTTTGCGGTCTTTCTTGTGCATCATCTTTAGAAGAGGCTTCCTTCTGGGACGACAGCCATGCCGACCAATTTGATGCAGTGTGCGGCGTATGGTCTGAGCACTGACATGCTGACCCCCCCCACCCCTTCAACCTCTGCAGCAATGCTGGCAGCACTCATACATCTATTTCCCAAAGACAACCTCTGGATATGACGCTGAGCACTGCACTCAACTTCTTTGGTCAACCATGGTGAGGCGCTGTTCTGAGTGGAACCTGTCCTGTTAAACCGCATGGTCTTGGCCACCGTGCTGCAGCTCAGTTTCCGGGTCTTGGCAATCTTCTTATAGCCTAGGCCATCTTTATGTAGAGCAACAATTCTTTTTTTCAGATCCTCAGAGAGTTCTTTGCCATGAGGTGCCATGTTGAACTTCCAGTGACCAGTATGAGAGAATGAGAGCGATAACACCAAATTTAACACACCTGCTCCCCATTCACACCTGAGACCTTGTAATGAGTCACGTGACACCGGGGAGAGAAAATGGCTAATTGGGCCCAATTTGGACATTTTCACTTAGGGGTGTACTCACTTTTGTTGCCAGCGGTTTAGACATTAATGGCTGTGTGTTGAGTTATTTTGAGCAGACAGCAAATTTACACTGTTATACAAGCTGTACACTCACTACTTTACATTGTAGCAAAGTGTCATTTCTTCAGTGTTGTCACATGAAAAGATAGAATAAAATATTTACAAAGATGTGAGGGGTGTACTTACTTTTGTGAGATACTGTGTATACAGTGGCTGGTCGGCAAGTGTTTTACATGAATGCATTCTAGTGGTAGTAAATTCTCTTGTATGATTTTTACCTACATTAGGGCTTACCTATAGGTACAGTACACATCCCCTAAACATGCACCATTTAGGAGATATTTACTTTAGATGCAGCCAGTGCATGCCGTAAACAGTGACTCCCGCCAGCAGTACCCGCCAGTAGTACCCAGCAGCAGTACCAGCCAGCAGTACCCAGCAGCAGTACCCACCAGCAGTACCCAACAGCAGTACCAAGCAGCAGTACCAAGCAGCAGTATTATTATTATACAGGATTTATATAGTGCTAACAGTCTATGCAGCACTTTACAATGTAAAAGGGAGACAATACAGTTACAATACAATAAAATACAAGAGGATCAAGATGGCCCTGCTTAGAAGAGCTTACAATCTAATAGGGTGGGGCAAGTGGGACAAAAGGTTCTGTGGGGAATAAGTTGATGGAAGAGGTAAAAGATTAGTTGGAGTTGTGATAGGCTTCCCTGAGGAGATGAGTTTTCAGGGATTGCCTGAAGATAGCAAGAGAAGGAGATAGGCAGACAGGTTGAGGTAGAGAGCTCCAGAGGATGGGAGAGGCTCTGGAGAAATCCTGGAGATGAGCATGGGAGGAAAAGACGAGGGAGCTTGAGAATAGGAGGTCTTGGGAGGAATGAAGAGGACAGTACCCAGCAGCAGTACCCAACAACAGTGTCTGCCAACAGTACCCTCGAGCAGTGCCCAAGAGCAGTACCCACCAGCACTACCAGTCCTAGCAGCAGCCCCCAGCCAGGAAGAAGTGACGATTGAGGTCAGCTGAAGTGCAGGTACTGCAGTGCATCAGTGTGAAAGCAGCCTTAGGTCCCTTTCACACGATGGGTCTGATGGGGTTCGCCCGTCTGTTTTTCAGGTGGACCCAATCGGACCCTCCATTCAGCTCCATAGAGCGGCAGAGGTAAACAGATTTGTGCCGGTATACACCGCCTATCTCCAATCCTATCCTCTTAATAGAAGGGGGTCGGTCCCCTTCTGTCTGGGCGGATCAGAGGGCCCATAGAGTAGAGCGGGCTGTGCCCATGTCTGCTCTGGATATGCTGAGCGGACTCAGACCTGTCATCTGCCCGCTACGTTCATTGTGGCACCACGACCGGTTACCAAGTCGCTAAAGTGGCCCTCGCTCCTCAAAAGGTTGGGACCCCTGCCTTAAAGTGTATTTAAAGTATAACTAAAGACAACACTTTTTTTTTTAGTTTTGGATAGATTGGGATAAGAGCCCCTGCCACGTTTTTATTGCTGTCTGTGGCCCCCATTAGGGAGATTCACCCTCTCCATTTCTTCTTTTTCTGCTACCATTATAAAGTAAAAGAAATCACAAATTTTAGAATATCCCAGAACAGCAATAGAGGGAAATCTTCCTATGGGGACACAGTTATGGTGACAACTATAGATTCCCTCACTTTGGAGAGATTTCCTCTCACTTCCTGTTTTGGCTATGGGACAGGAAGTAAAAGTAAATCTCCACAATGGGGCAGTGAGGGTAAAAATAAAACTGACAGGGGTTATAACCCTTACTCACTCCATATCAGAGGTCTCCAAACTGTGGCCCGAGGGCCGGATGCGGCCCTTTGCTTGCCTTTATCCAACCCACGGGGCATTATCCCTCCCACTGATATGAGGCACTATTCTGCCATCTGACACTGACAATAGAGCACCATTTCTCCCACTGACACCAATAATAGGGCACTATTCATCCCTCTGATACCAGTGATGGTCCACAGGTGTAAAGGGGGCCTAAAGTCTTCTCTGCACTAAGGATGGGCTGGGGCGTGTTCGCCAGTGCATGTGCCCGAGACCACCGGGAAGTGAACCTTGGCATGAGACATTCCCTGATTGCTGCAGCCGCGCATCGTTGAAATGTCTCACTGCCTGTGATTAGTGCAGTGCAGGGTTCACTTCCTGGCGGGCTCGGGCACACGCACTTGCCAACACGCCTGAGCCCATCCTTGCTATCCACCCAATGCTCACTTTCTGGGCATACGTTTTAAATTTCTTACTATGCAACGTGGAATAAAAAGAAACACATCGTTATTAACATAAACATTGTTTATTAGAAAATGAATTCTTTGTGTCTTTACAAATACACTTACAGCCCATTCATAAAATGCAGGCCACAGTGTAGAGCCCTTTCTGCTTACTGCAGCAGAGAGGAACTCCGTGATTGGAGGACAGAAGGCTGTGACAGATCATGTGACCAGGCTGCCTCCTTTCTTTTTTTTCCCCCAATTTGTTTATTGTATCAGTGCTCAGCCGGGACTCTCGGGAGATAGCAGCTAGTAGGGTTCTTTCACACTGCATATGCAATTTTTACTGTGTTTGCTGTGCTGGTTTTATTTTTTTGTTTACAAACTTTTTTATTGGAAGGTTGTATACAAAGATTAACAAAAGGGTATATTGCATACATATTGAGAAAAAGAATGGTACAATATTGATATGGGTACAATAAAGTTGTCAGGAAAATAAAAGTGCAGTATATAACTCAAAGAGGCAATTACATATCAATGCGGTCCCATAAATCCCATTTTTTCTTAAAATTGTGCACTGAGTCTTTTAAGATATGGTGAATGTATTCTATAGATTTGATCATATGCATCCTGTTTACAACTTGTTGCCATATGAGAGTAGGTGATTTCCAGTTAAAAGCAATCATCCAAAGTGTAGCACCACAGAGAGTATGGGCTAGGTTATTCTGGTATTTGTCAAGGTCGGGAAATGTGCAAAATAGGAGGCAACATTGAGGTTTTAAGATGATATGTTTGTTGGCGATTGTATCAATAATGCGGTTTACTGACGTCCAAATAGGTTTCAGCAATTTGCACTCCCAAAATATATGTACGATTGTGCCTTGGTTTAGGCAGCCTCTAAAGCAACAGGGGGAGATGTTAGGATAGAATATGTGGATTTTGGATGGTGTCAAGTACCATCTGGTGAAAACTTTGAGTGGAGTTTCTTTTAGTGAGGATGAGCATGAGCATTTGTTTAGGTTAGCGATCATGAATGACCATTCTTTGAGTGAGAAAGTGCAGTCAAGGTCTGTCTCCCAGTGGTCCATGTATTTGGTTTTAGTGAATGTGGTTAGAATTTTAAAGTGGTTGTATAGAGTTGAGATCTGACCTTTTTGTCGTGGGGAATTCAAGCATAAATTTTCCATAATGTTACCTATGGGTGGTGTTGTGAGGGCATAGTATTTAGAGTAAAAGTTTTTAATTGTAAGATAGTTATGAGTTTCAGATTGTTGTATTTTGAATTTGTTTTGTAGGGTATCAAATGTGTTGAAAATTGATAGAGTGGATAGGGCATGTAAGTTGGTAAGTTTTAAATCGATCCAGGTATG
The DNA here is from genome assembly GCA_018402905.1 of Glandirana rugosa. Classification (NCBI taxonomy): domain Eukaryota; kingdom Metazoa; phylum Chordata; class Amphibia; order Anura; family Ranidae; genus Glandirana; species Glandirana rugosa. Next base: position 136,340 of record BLSH010205068.1, read on the forward strand.
GAAAGATGAGGGGTTTTCAAGTGCCTGTGGTAGGCGAGGGTCGCCTAGGAAAGAGGCTAGTAAATGAGGATTAGATGGGGGACACAGGGTGTGACCATATTTAGACCATAATTGTAGAGAGTGGGAGACAATTTTAT
>BLSH010205068.1:142187-153197 GCA_018402905.1 Glandirana rugosa
TATAAATGTAACCAGGTCGAACCGTGTAATATTCATACGTATAGGATATGGACTACCTGGCGACCCCTTCGACTGTTAGTGACACCAACAGTCTCGCCGACGAAAGTGTGACTCCTCAAAAGGTTCGCGAAAACGTAAATTTTTTTCGCGGACCTTTCGAGTTCTTTTTACGAAGGGAAATTTTAGTAACTTCGACGCGGGTGTGGAGCCGTTAAACTTGGCACCCGTCTAAACGCCGTTAAAGTTTCGCGGCTTCACACTCACTGTTTAGCGTCTTGCGTGTAAACTCTACGGTAAGTAAACTTACGGTGGATTTTAGCGCCAGGGTTGCTGCGATTGCATCGCGATTTGTCTTGGCAGAACCACACCGCGATTTTAGGTGGCATTCAAATGAATGGCATCTCAAATGTGCGTTCTGCGATTTGTCACTCACACTTCGGCGCTTTGAAATTGCCGCAAATCTGCCCACGGTTCAAATTGCCGAGGTGTGGGCGCAGCTTCAATGATTTTAAAGGGAAGCATTTTTCTTGAGCTTTCCAGGCGCTTTTTTTAAATGCAAAAGCGCTTGGAAAACTCCTCAGTGTGAAAGCAGCCGCTCTGACAACCACAGTGATTGTCAGCTTCCCCAGCGGTCCATCAGGTATAGGATATGCATACTTATAATGTGCCAAGCTGGACCAATGTAAATATACCTGGAATGGGTCTATAATAAAAAAAAATAGAAAAGAATTATCATATGCTGAACATGGAACACATGTGTAAGCAACATAGGCAGCACGTAGTAATGATCAATCACACCTAATTGTGATCATGTGTGATTGATCCATAGGTGTGTGCATAGGGTTGCCACCTTTTCTTCAAGCCAAACCCGAACACTTTAGCGGCGTACAGCAATTTTATGTATAAACTATACATATATTTTGCAATTAAATAACATTTCTAATGAAGTTAATCACAAGAGTCCCCTTTAGAGTCCACATAGTTCCCATTTTACATCTGAATCTGCAGAGTTCCCCTTTTACATTTGGACTCGCCGAGTTCCCTTACACTGTAAGGGGGGACTCTGCAGACTCTGATGTAAGGGAGAACTCTAGGGATTCTGACATAAGTGGTGCTCTGGGAACTCTGATTTAAGGGGAAACACTGAAAACTCGAATGTACGGAGAAGACTCTGATGTATGGGGGAACACTGTGGTCTCTGGTGTAAAGGGGAACTCTGATGCAAGGGGTGCTCTGAGAACCCTGATTTGCCTTAGTGTACTCAAACTTCAGTCACAGACAGGGGTGCATGGATGGTGAGCTCACTCACCTTGGCTGGCTTTGGGCAGTGTGAAAGAGAATGTAACAGGCCTTATGGCTTACACAACTGCAGCCAAAGAAATAGTCCGGTCTGAACAATGTGTCCGGGTTTGAGGTTGTCTGAAACCCGGACGCATGATTCCAAACCCGAACTGTCCGGGTGAATCCCGGACAGGTGGCAACCCTATGTGTGCAGCCTAAAGCTCAAACACGTGTATGTGTATCTACATATATATGACCCCGGCACATTGATCTCCCTGCTGACACAGTGAAAGAGAAGAGCATTAACACTTCTCTTATGGCAGAGCTGGTAAGAGGAAGATCTCTCCCCATCTTCCTGCCGACACACAGAGTGATAATACTTATGTGCACGGGGTGATTAGGGTGTGCCTGGGCACACACCTATGGATTGACCACTACTACTGTATAGATTTTTTTCTGCAGAAGCACAACTGATATACCAAAAACTGACCGTGTAGCATTAGCCAAAATGTTTTTTAAATCCATTAGACAGTGTGGTGGGCCGAGGCAGCTCCTGGTGTTCTACATCTCTCAAGAGACTCCAGAGTTGAGATTTTTCTGGTTCAGCCTTCCTGGTATCTGCCTTGGTCTCCTGAAACAAAATAGGTGCCCTGCTGCTCCAGGTGCAATCACCATAAAATAACACATTGGACGCTAAGCCCCCATTCAAACCGGTACAACTTGTTGAGCGATTGAGTCACATGACAAGTCGCACCCTATTTCTGGCTATGGAAGCGCTCATATCGGTGCGACTCCGACTTGCACCATTTTGAAAAGCTTCCTGCACTATTTTTGGAGATTTCATGTGCGGCTTCAATTTACATCTCTTTGTGAAGTCGCACAGATGTCAGCGAGCCGCCCTTGAAATTGCACAGACCAGCGGCTTTGAAATCGTGTGATTCGGAGTATAATGGGGCTTACTGTATAAAGAGAATGGAACCCCTTGCAAGGGGGCAGACCTGGGAAAGGCAGTGCGGAGATTTCACCAGTAGAGTTTCTAAGGGGTTGATTTACCAAAGGCAAATAGATTGTGAACTTTGCAAAGTGCAGTTGCTCCAGAGCTTGGGAAACGAGAGGAAGCTTCACGTTGCAAAGAATAGCCAATCACATTCAAGGAAAAAAACAAAACAATTTTTGCTTGCACATGATTGGATGATGGAAGTCAACAGAGCTCTTGCTCATTAACTAAGCTCTGGAGCAACGGTCTCAAAACTGTGGCCCTTTACTTGCTTTTATCCGGCCCTTGGGGCCATAATTCCCCCCAATGACACCAATGATGAGGCAAAATTTCCTCCGGTGACACCAACAATGGAGCCAAATGACACCAATGAAGGGGCACAATTCCTCCCAATGACACCAACAATGGAGCCCAATGACACCAATGAAGGGGCACAATTCCTCCCAATGACACCAACAATGGAGCCCAATGACACCAATGAAGGGGCACAATTCCTCCCAATGACCTAAACAATGGAGACCAATGATGGGGCAATATTCCTCCAACAAATACAAATGATGCGGCACAATTTCTCCCAATGACACCAACAATGGAGCCCAATGACACCAATGAAGGGGCACTATTCCTCCCACAAATACCAATGATGGGGCACTATTCCTCCCAATGAGAACAATGGGGCCCAATGACACCAATGAAGGGGCACTATTCCTCCCACAAATACCAATTACGGGGCACTATTCCTCCCAATGAGAACAATGGGGCCCAATGACACCATTGATAGGGCACTATTCCTCCCACAAATAGCAATGATGTGGCACTATTCCTCCCAAAGACATCAACAATGGGGCCCAATGACAGGGCATATTTTCTCCCAAATTACACCAATAATGGGGCACAATTCTTCCCACTGACACCAATGATGAGGTACACTTCCTCCTGCTGAAACAAACGATGGGGCATTATTTTTTCCCCACTGAAGTTGGAACCTTTTCTACTCCCAATGGCCACAGTCCGGCCCCCCTAAAGTCTGAGGAACAGTAAACTGGCCCTTTGTTTAGAAAGTGTGGACCTCTGCTCTGGAGCAACTGCATGTGCAGAGTGCGCAGTCTATTTGCCTTTAGTAAATCAACCTCTAATCAATCTCTGAAGTATCGGTATGGGCTTTTCTAGTAGAATTACATTGGTCCAGCTTGAGCTGTAAGTATGCATGTGCCATGCTTGGCTGATCCCTCTGGAAGTGCATAATCATTGTAGTAGCCACAGCTGCTACAGTAATCCCTGCTAGCATAGTGTCCAGAGCTGAGTGGCTGCTTAGTGAACACAGGGAGTTGCTCACTATTCCTTTTGCATGCTCTCAGTGCATTCTCTGATTGGACAAGCTGGAGAAGTGAGGGTGTGATCTCTACCTCATCCAATCAGAAAACAGCTTGCATTCATTGAGGAAATTACAAAGCATCCTATGAAGGACACATAACCTAGTGGTGATCACTGTAGTAGCAACAGCTACTACAGTGATTATTTGTTTAAACAGAAATTGGCCAGGTTTGGCACATACATACTTACCATGGTCCAAGTTGGACCAATGTAATTATGGAAAAAAAATATATATATCGCTTCAAAAACTCGTATATGCCTATGCAAAATCGCATTAGAAACACTGAGATTGTGGCATGAATAAGCCCTAAAGCTGAACTTTTTTTTATTCCATACTTATACTGGTCCAGTTTGCCACAATACAAGTATGCAGAGCTCATACCTAAGGGGCGGCCGAGGAGGCAGACATGCACTGTAGTCAGCGCTACTACAGCGATAGCCAGGATTTTCTGGGCCCTGTGCCGAGTGGTTTCCCTACTGCTTGCTTAGCACAGCCACCATTCACAGAATGCCTGGTTATACAAGGTGCTCTCTGATTGGACAAGGTGGAAAGGAGAGGCTTCACAATCTCCACCTTGTTCAATCAGGGAATGCCTTGTATTCAAAATACAAGGCGTTCTATGAATAGGGGAAGCACCGAGCGAGCTGCCCCTATGGTATGAGCTGGACCAATGCAAGTATGCAACAAAGATCATACCTGGAGTTCAGCTTTCATTCTTTAACATCCAGAACACCAGAAATGAAGTCAAACTGAACAGAATAAAAATTTCAGTAAAATATATCCCTAGTTTATAATGGTTAGGGATCCTTTCCAAACAGAAATGGCGGCATGGAGGGGCTCGGTGAAGGTGGTGGTGAAGGTGTGGAGGTGTCTGATGGGGTCGCTCACTTCATAAAAGGAGATCCGCCCGGCCTCATAATCCAGATAGATCCTGAATTTATGGCTGGTAGGCTTGTGTTGAAATGGAATGCGTTGACAATCATGCACCTTGTTATACTCATCATGGTTACACCTTTGCAAGCACCAAGAATCCCTATTATCCCCAATAAAGGATTTCCTGCCCATACTGGGATAACACAACCCGACTCTCCAGCTGTTCGAATAAATCGTGTCCACCTCCCAGGAATGTCGCCCAGAGGAAAAACTTCTTCTGCTTAGAACCTGAAAGTTCCTAAATCTTTTGGGCGTTTCTGGACGATCCAATTTTATGGTTGTCCAAGATGCCGTTTTCAAATCCCTTGAAAGCAGTAGATCATTAGCAGCGGTTTCCACATCAAGTAAGATTCCTTCTGGTCGCTGTATACAGATCTGACAATTTTTGATTATGTCAGATAACTTCTGTAATCGGTCTTTGATGAGATCCTCAAAGAAATCGCCTTCACTCGGAATCATTGCGTCCATATTATCCTCCTGCTCGGTATGACAGAGGTCCTCTCCGTCTGGGTTCTGATCCTTCAGGACGATCATTGGGTCGGTGGTTTTACACAATTCCTCAATGCGACTCATCTTCTTGGACAGCTCGTCCTTCTGCATCTCCAGCTGTTGGATCAGATTGGACACAGACTCCGCTATCTTCTCCGCCTGTTTGGAAATCTCGTTTAGGACGGTCTGCTCAACTTCTTCCAGCTCTCTCTTGACATCTCGAAACAGGACAGTGACTCTCTGTGTCACGTGAGCTGCTTTTTCCTGTACGTCTGTCCTCCGTTCCACCAGGCTCAGGACTTGTTTCTCAAACCAAGCTTTCTTCGAGGTCAACACCTGCAGATCTTTCCTCAACTTCTCTTTCTTCTTCTCAGGGGCCTCGTCCAGTTTCTCCACCGGGTGTCCTTTGTGTTCTCCAACGGCCATACAATATATACAGATGCAAACCCTTTCCTCGGGGCAGTAATACTCCACAATCCTATTATGGATGGAGCATTTCCTGTTCCATGGGGAGTTGGTGGGATCAGATAAGACGTGTTCTTGGGACTTGGAGTGGACCCTCAGATGTTTACCACACAGGGAACTTTCGCAGAGCAGGCAGGATTTGATAGCCGGTACAGGAGAGTCCATACAGTAAGTACAATAGACTCCCGTATCTTCCGGAACGGGCTGCGAAATGAGGAACTTCTCCGCTATGTTCCGTAGAACTCTAGCGCTAGCCAGTGCAGGTCGTTCCTTGAACTCCTCTCTGCACTCGGGACAGGAATAAAGTCCAGACGCCTCCTGAGAATCCAGCACATCGTTAATACATTCCCGGCAGAAGTTGTGCCCACATCTCAGCGTTACCGGATCCATATAAATGCTCAGACAGATGGAGCAGCTCAGCTCGTCTCTCAGATCAGCAGAAGCCATTGTAGCCAAACTGAAAGTCTGTTCAATTCCCGTTAAACGAGACGCAAGGAATAATAGACGGGAAGAGTCACCGGAGCTCCACTTGTGCCGCTCACCTCGTCCACGGAAACGCTCCAAGGTCTCAAATGCCTACAGTTTGAAGATCTCGGATCCTTGTTTGCAGCTCTCTGATCCTTGTTTGCAGATCTCGGATCCTTGTTTGCAGATCTCGGATCCTTGTTGCCTTGGTAGCAGCTCTGGGTGGATTTCCCACCCTCCAGGGTTGTGACTACGTCTGCAATTCCCCAAACGATGACTTCCTTTGCATCGGGTCAAACAACGGTCTCACCGCTCTGGGTCATTCGTCGTCTCCTTCAGTAATTTCTCTTTTGTTTGGCGACTTCGCAAAGCTTCAGTTGCTTCCTGCCATGTTCCCGCTCACTGCACAGCAACGGATTTGTTTTTATACGTTCCTGCTAGGACCTGCCAGTCATGTGACCTCTGCCCCGCCCACAGAGGGAATTAAAGGCACAGAGCTGCAGCTTGGAATTAAAGTGACAGTGACACCATATAACGCCGCGGAAGGGAGAATGTTCCGGCTTTGAGCAAACTTCACAGCGGGGCGGAGGTAGCAAAAACCCACGCAGGGGCTGTGATCGCATGTCGTTAAAGCTGGCGGCAATTTTCAGTTGATTTCGAACACTTTGAGCAACCAGGAATCACAGACATGCCATCACAAATAAGACAGTTTTCAGGCGTTTTAGCGATAAAATAGCGCACGAAAACTGCCTCCCATTCATTGCAATGCGTGCTTTCACAATGGGGAGGTGCGCTTGCGGGACGGTAGAAAAAGTCCTGCAAGCAGCATCTTTGGGGCGGGTTTGGAGCGCTGTAAAAAGCGCTCCAAAAACGCCTCTGCCCATTGAAATGAATGAGCAGCACTTCCGAAGCGCGGTTTTTGGATAATGTTAAGGTCGTGTTATCTCGCGTGACCTTAAGGCTCGATTCACATCAATGCATTTTGCTTTTTCAGTGTTTTTTCACTGCTTTTTGTTGTGCTTTCCGTTTTTTTTTCTTTACCGTGACGTTGCCGCGATTTGCGTTTTTTTTATACCTTTTTTAGGGGGGGGGGAATGTTGTTGCTAGGCAGATTTAAATTGCAAAACGCAAATCGCAGCAAAATCGAGGTAAAACCGTGGTAAAAACGCAGCATTTGCGTTTTTCTTGCATGCCCATTGAAGTCTATTACATGCAAAACGCAGCTTTTTGCATGAAAAAAAGTCCCCAACCCTTTCGCAGAGGCACAAAAAAGCATTGATGTGAACATGTTCCATAGGAAGCCATGTTTAAAAAATTCCCTGCATTTCTGCAAAATGCATCAAAAAGCGCATTAGTGTGATTGGAGCCTAAAAAACTGCCCCGCTAGCGCCCAAAAAAACGCTGCAAAAACGGCGGGCGCTTTAGCACTATTTTAGCGGCGCTTCACTGTGAAAGGGGTCTTATAGACCAAGCCTATCTGTGACACTTGTTGTTTACAAGTTAAAATCAGTATTTTTTTGCTAAAAAATTACTTAGAACCCCCAAGCATTATGTATCAATTTTTTAGCAGAGACCTTGGGGAATAACATGGCAGTCATGGCAATATTTTATGTCACACGATATTTGTGCAGCGGCCTTTAACCACTTGCCGACCACCCGCTGTGGATTGGCGGCGGCAAAATGGTTCGATAGCGCGAAACGCCATCACCTGAAGGCAGCCGCGAGATCGTGAGCACGCCGCCGGAGGCGCGATTACAGTGTTCCGGGGGTGCCAGGGAGCGGGTAAGGGGGCTTGATGTCTGCCGGATACCCGCAATCGTCCCCCGCAGTGACAAAATGGAGTTCTGTGTAAGTAGGGTAAAGGATGTTGATCACAGGCTCCCTGTGTATGGAAGCAGCGATCACTCCCCTCCCCCAGCCAGCCCGGCCCCCATACAGTTAGAACACACACAGGGAACACAATTAACCCCTTAGAGCGCCCCCTGCAGGTTAACCCCTTCCCTGCTAGTGACATTTACACAGTCATCAGTGCATTTTCATAGCACTGATCGCTGTATAAATGCCAATGGTCCCAAAAAAGTATCAAAATGGTCCGAAATGTCCGCCGCAATATCACAGTACCGATAAAAATCACAGATTGCTGCCATTACTAGTAAAAAAATAAGAAATAAATAAAAACCCCATAAATTAATTCTCATAATTCGTAAAGTTTTGCGCAAACCAACCAATAAACGCTGATTGCGATTTTCTTTTTTTTCCAAAAATATGAGGAAGAATATAAATCGGCCACAACTGATGAAAAAATATATTTTATATATATATATATATATATATATTTAGACATGTATTATAGCAAAAATAAGAAATATTGGATTTTTGGCAAAATTGTCGCTCTTTTTTTTTTTGTTTATAGCGCTGATCAGAAATGACGCAGAGGGGATCAAATACCACCAAAAGAAAGCTCTATTTATGGGGAAAAAAGGACGCAAATTCTGTTTGGGTACAACGTCGCACGACCGCACAATTGTTAAAGCGATGCAGTGCCGAATCGCAAAAAGTGGAAAATCCTTCCGGGGCTGAAGTGGTTAAACTCAATTTTCTTTGGAAAAAATACACTTTTTTGAATTGAAAAATAAGAAAGAAGTACAGTCAGCCCCATTTTTTTGTATAATGTGAAAGATGATGTTACGCCGAGGAAATAACTAACATGTTGCGCTTTAAAATCTCCATAGGTGACGTTTAAAATCTTTTAATGGTTACCAGTTTAGAGTTACAGAGGAGGTCTAGTGCTAGAATTATTGCTCTCGCTCTAACGATTGCGGCGATCCCTCACATGTGTGGTTTGAACACTGTTTACATTTGCGGGCGCGACTTACGTATGCGTTTTCTTTGGTGTGCGAGCTCGCGTCGGACGGGGCGCTTTAAAAAAAAAATCTTTTTTTTTCTTATTTATTGATTTTTTATTCTTTATTATATTTACACTGTTCCCCAAAGCTCTCCTCTGCACTTCAAAGTATTCAAAACACCAAAATCGCCGTTTTTGAATACTGCCCCCCCCCCCCGGTGCAACGACTTCAACAAAATGACGTACAGGTATGCAATCGACCACACTAATCGTCGATCGATCAACTATCAGATTTCAGTTGATTGTGAGGTGAAAAATTGACAATAAAATGGACAGCTTTAACCACGTCAGCTGTAGAAGATTTACCCCCCTTCATGACCAGGCCATTTTTTTTTTTTATGATACGGCACTGCGTTACTGTTACTGACAATTGCGCAGTCATGTGACGTTGTACCCAAATAAAATTAATGTCCTTTTTCCCCACAGATAGAACTTTCTTTTGGTGATATTTGATCCCCTCTGACCACACGTGTTTAATTGCTCCGGCCTACTCGCCGCTAATCGCAGGAACCCTCGCTGTGCTCTTCCATATAATCACAGGCAGGATACAGTCACCGGTCACCTCTATAGAACCCCAATGGCAGATCTGTATCTCCACTACAGTTTATATAAAGCCAAAGAGCCCATTATATTGGTGGTCAGTGTGCTCCATACATTGGTGGTCAGTGTTCTGTTTACATTGGTGGTCAGTGTGCTCCTTACATTGGTGGTCAGTGTGCTCCTTACATTGGTGGTCAGTGTTCTCCGTACATTGGTGGTCAGTGTGCTCCTTACATTGGTAGTCAGTGTGCTCCGTACATTGGTGGTCAGTGTGCTCCTTACATTGGTGGTCAGTGTGCTCCGTACATTGGTGGTCAGTGTTCTCCTTACATTGGTAGTCAGTGTGCTCCTTACATTGGTGGTCAGTGTGCTTCTTACATTGGTGGTCAGTGTGCTCCGTACAATGGTGGTCAGTGTGCTCCTTACATTGGTGGTCAGTGTTCTGCTTACATTGGTGGTCAGTGTGCTCCTTACATTGGTGGTCAGTGTGCTCCTTACATTGGTGGTCAGTGTGCTCCTTACATTGGTGGTCAGTGTGCTTCTTACATTGTTGGTCAGTGTGCTCCGTACATTGGTGGTCAGTGTGCTCCGTACATTGGTGGTCAGTGTTCTCCTTACATTGGTAGTCAGTGTGCTCCTTACATTGGTGGTCAGTGTGCTCCGTACATTGGTGGTCAGTGTTCTGCTTACATTGGTGGTCAGTGTTCTCCTTACATTGGTGGTCAGTGTTCTGCTTACATTGGTGGTCAGTGTGCTCCTCACTTTGGTGGTCAGTGTTCTCCGTACATTGGTGGTCAGTGTGCTTCATACATTGGTGGTCAGTCTTCTCTGTACATTGGTGGTCATTGTTCTCCATACTTTGGTGGTCAGTGTTCTCCGTACATTGGTGGTCAGCGTGCTCCTTACTTTGGTGGTCAGTGTTCTCCGTACTTTGGTGGTCAGTGTTCTCCGTACTTTGGTGGTCAGTGTTCTCCTTACATTGGTGGTCAGTGTGCTCCATACTTTGGTTGTCAGTGTTCTCCTTACTTTGGTGGTCAGTGTTCTCCGTACATTGGTGGTCAGCGTGCTCCTTACATTGGTGGTCAGTGTGCTCCATACTTTGGTTGTCAGTGTTCTCCTTACATTGGGGGTCAGTGTGCTCCGTACATTGGTGGTCAGTGTGCTCCTTACCTTTGTGGTCAGTGTTCTCTTAACATTGGTGGTCAGTGTTCTCCTTACAATGGTGGTCAGTGTCCTACTTACATTGGTGGTCAGAGTTCTCCTTACATTGGTGGCCAGTGTGCTCCTTACATTGGTGGTCAATGTGCTTCTTACATTGGTGGTCATATTTCTCTTTACATTGGTGGTCAGTGTGCTCCTTACATTGGTGGTCAGTGTGCTCCTTACATTGGTGGTCATTGTTCTCCTTACATTGGTGGTCATTGTGCTCCTTACATTGGTGGTACATTCCTCTTGTTACTGGTGGTTACATTCCTCGTGTGACTGGTGGTTACATTCCTCGTGTGACTGGTGGTTACATTTCTATTTATACTGGTGGTTACATTCTTCGTGTAACTGGTG
>BLSH010205068.1:166583-184763 GCA_018402905.1 Glandirana rugosa
GCACTTCCGCCCCCCTTTCCCAAGTCATTCTGTCCCCCCCCCAGTACACTTTCCCCCCAAGTCAGTATGTCCCCCAGTACACTCCCCCCCCCCCCAAGTCAGTCTGTGCCCAAGTACATTAACCCACCAGCTCAATCTGTCCCCAGTACTAACCCTGCCCAGGTCAGTCTGACTGACCTGGGGGTTGTACTGGGGGACAGACTGACCTGGGGGGGAATTGTACTGAGGACAGATTGAGCTGGTGGGTTAATGTACTTAACAGACTAACTTCTGTGGAATTTTACTGGGGACAGACTGACCTGGGGGTGGGGGGTTGGAGACAGATTGGCCTGGGGGGTTGTAGTGGGGGATAATGTCTTGGTGCAAGAGATTCCTCTATACACCTAATTTGTGTGAATGGAAGAATCTTTTGGCTTTTCCATTCAGCCCGCTGCCTAAACGAGAGAGAACTGTACATGGCCAGATTAAAATACTCCTGCAATATATGGACTATAATGTACATTACACACTCCTGCACCATATACACTATATTGTTCATTACACACTCCTGCACTATGTACACTATATTGCACATTACACACTCCTACACTATATCAACTATATTGTACATTACACACTCCTGCACCATATACACTATATTGTACATTACACACTCCTGCACTATATAAACTATATTGTACATTACACACTCCTACACTATATAAACTATATTGTACATTACACACTCCTACACTATATGTTCTGTATTGTACATTACACACTCCTGCATTATGTGCACTATATTGCACATTACATACTCCTGCACTATATACACTATATTGTACATTACAGACTCCTGCACTATATACACTATATTGTACATTACACACTCCTACACTATATAAACTATATTGTACATTACACACTCCTGCATTATGTGCACTATATTGTACATTACATACTCCTGCATTATGTGCACTATATTGCACATTACATACTCCTGCACTATATACACTATATTGTACATTACAGACTCCTGCACTATATACACTATATTGTACATTACACACTCCTGCACTATATACACTATATTGTACATTACATACTCCTGCACTATATAAACTATATTGCACGTTACATACTCCTGCACTATATAAATTAAATTGTACATTACATACTCCTGCACTATGTACACTATATTGTACATTACATACTCCTGCACTATACAAACTATATTGTACATTACATACTCCTGCACTATATAAACTATATTGTACATTACATACTCCTGCACTATATTGCACATCACACACTCCTGCACTATATAAACGATCTTGTACATTACATACTCCTGCACTATACTGTACATTACATACTCCTGCACTATATAAACTATATTGTACATTACAAACTCCTGCACTATATTGTACATTACACACTCCTACACTATATACACTATATTAAACATTACACATTCCTGCACTATATGTTCTGTATTGTACATTACACACTCCTGCACTATATTGTACATCATAAAATCCTGCACTATATACACTATATTTTGTACATTATACACCCCTGCACTATATTGTACATTACTACTCCTGCACTATATGCACTATATTGTACATTACACACTCCTACACTATATTGTAAATTACACACTCCTGTACTTTATACACTATATTTTGTACATTACACACTCCTGCACTATATACACTATATTTTGTACATTACACACTCCTGCACTATATACACTATATTGCACATTACCTATTCCTGCACTATATTGTACATTACCTACCCCTGCACTATATTGTACATTACACACTCCTACATTATATACACTATATTTTACATACCTACTCCTGCACTATATTGTACATTACACACTTCTGCACTATATACACTATATTTTGTACATTACATACTTCTCTCCAAATTGTTCATTGTCTTAACCATTGCTGGTTGCTAAGCAGTCCCTGACTATTTTAATGAAGGTCTTCTTTAAGGTAGGCTCAGATAAAATGTTAGCTCTCTGACTATTTTCAGTGAATGCAAAATCATATGGTTGTACTGAGGTTTAGACATGTCCGTGAGACTCTTACTTGTGGCACAGCAATACAAGCCTATTTTATGGGTACAAGAATGCTTTTGTTCCAATTAAACATGCCCCTTTAAGCCCCTCCCACTGTTAATGCAATTTGGGCAGACCTACTGTTCGCCTTGATGAGCTACACGTGCCGTATTACTACTCTCCTTGGGGCAACAATGGTGCCCCAGGTCTTTTACAATCTTATAATGTTATAATGTATACACAAAAAAATTGCCATGTGCCGCTAAAGTTTTGGGGTTTGGCTTGAAGAAAAGTTGGCCAACTTACATTGTTGGTCAGCGTGCCCATTACATTGGTGGTCAGTGTGCCCTGTGCCCATTACATTGGTGGTCAGCATGCTCTCCTTACCACCAGCAGTATACCTTCTCTATGCATACAAAACGTAATGTAGAGCGTTTCATACACTTTCTCAACTAGGATGTATCAAATCTTCCTAAACTGAAGACTCCAGGGCAGAGATATTTCTGGTTTGCTCTCATCTACCTTGGTCTAAGGCTGCATTCACACCTGGGCGTAGCGTTTTCAGGCAGAAATACATGCGTTTTTTACCGCAATTTTGCTGGAATTTTTGCCACGATTTTGTACAGGTCAAAAAGGTCACCAATGTAAAAAAGTGGAAAAACGCCCAAATCAAGCTACAAAAATACTTCCAGAACTTGTTTGAGCTTCAGGCGTTTTCAGGCTTTTGGCTTCAGGCGTTTTTGAGTGGAGCTGTGAACCATCTCCATAGAGAATCATTGATTTTTTTCCCCTCCAGTGTTTTGTAGCTTCAGGCTTCAAGCTACAAAACGCCCAGGTGTGAATGCAGCCTATTCTTCCTGAAACAAAATGGATGCCCTGCTGCTCCTGTTGCAATCCCCATAAAAAGGGTTGGACATTGGACACTTATGAAAGAATGAAACCCCTTGTAATGGGGCAGACCTGAGAACAGCCGTGCAAGGTTTCACTACCAGAGTTTATGAGAAAAATAAAACACAATCATGGGCTTTAGGAAAGCTTAGGTATGGCTTTTTTTTGCCTTGGTCTAGCATGAGCCAATGTAAGTATGCATGTACCATATCTGGCTGATACCTGCGAAAGTAGATAATCACTGTAGTAATTGCTGCTTCTACGATGATCCCTGATAGCTCCCATTGCCCATGCTAAGTGGCTGCCCTGTTGCATAGTGAACACAGGGTGATCTGTTGGTTGGTTGGCATGGGTGCAATTGAAAGAACACTTTGGGGTTGATTTACTAAAGCTGGAGAGTGCAAAAATCAGTGCAGCTGCACATGATAGCCAGGGCTGTCTTAATGCAAGGGCACCCTTGGGCACTGCCCAGGGGCCCCAGGTGCATAAGGGGCCCCATGATAATCTTACATTACATCATACTTGCCAACTGTCCCGGATCTTCTTGGATATTCACTCTTTTCACTAAGCTTTCCCAGGATTGCCAGTGTCCTGGAACCTGTAATTTGCCCTCCTGATCCCAGTATCTTGCCCTCCTGATCCCCCTCCCCCTATACTGTGCCCTTTGTGTTGTTTTAGTCTTTTACTTATGGCATGTTTTTTATTGAAAGTACTAATAAATATATGTTTAATTCTATGAACTATTTATACTTTAATTCTTGAGCGTATGTGCATAAATTTGGTGCAACCTGGTAGGGACCCCAGTGCATTACTTTGCCCAGGGGCCCATGATGCTATTAAGACGGCCCTCATGGTAGCCAATCAGCTTCTAACCTCAGGTTGTTCAATCAAGCTTTAAGACCTTGAAGCTGATGGGTTTCTGTGTGGAGCTGCACCAAATTTTGCACTTTCAAGCTTTAGTAAATCAACCCCTTTGCGTTTTCTCAATGGATGCAAAGTGTTCTCTGATTGGACGCGTTGGAGAAGCGGGGAGCTAACATCAAAATCTCTATCTCATCCAATCAGAGAATGCTTTGCATTCATTAGGAAGAATCATCAAATGCATCCTGTGAATGGCACAGAACCCAGAAGCTAGTGACGATTACTATAGTAGCAGCATCTACTACAGTGATTATCTTGTTCCACAGGGATCAGACAGTTAAGTTAGACCGATGCAACTATCCAAAAAAGCCATACTTAAACTTCAGTTTTCAAGCTAAACTCCATGTATGATCTTCACCTTGTATTCCTTAAAAAAAATCTATACTATATTGTCAAAAGTATTGGGATGCCTGCCTTCGCACACACATAAACTTTAATGGCATCCCAGTCTTAGTCCGTAGGGTTCAATATTGATTTGGCCCATCCTTCGCAGCTATAACAGCTTCAGCTCTTCCGGGAAGGCAGTCCACAAGGCTTAGGAGTGTCTATGGGAATGTTTGGCCATTCTTCCTGAAGCGCATTTGTGAGGTCAGGCACTGATGTTGGATGAGAAGGCCTTGCTTGCAGTCTCCGCTATGATTCATCATAAAAATGTTATATCAGGTTGAGGTCAAGACCATTCAAATTTCTCCGAAATGCGCTCATCCATGTCTTTATGGACCTTGCTTTGTGCACTGATGTACAGTCATGTTGGAACAGGAAGGGGCCATCCCCAAACTGTTCCCACAAATTTAGGAGCATAAAATTGTCCAAAATCTCTTGGTATGCTAACGCCTTAAGAGTTCCCTTCACTGGAACTAAGGGGCTAAGCCCAACCCCTGAAAAACAACCCCACACCATAAACCCCCCTCCACCAAATGATTTGGACCAAGGCACAAAGCAAGGCCCATAAAGACATAGATGAGCAAGTTTGAGTTGGAGGAACTTGACTGGCCTGCACCTCAACCCGATAGTACACCTTTGGGATGAATTAGAGCGGAGACTGCGTCCAACATCAGTGCCTGACCTCACAAATGCACTTCTGGGAGAATGGTCAAACATTCCCATAGACACTCCTAAACTTGTGGACAGCCTTCCCAGAAGAGCTGAAACTCTTGTAGCTGCAAACGGTTTGCCAACTCAATGTTGAACCTTATGGACTAAGACTGGGATGCCATTAAAGTTCATGTAAAGAGGGAGGGGTCCCAAAACTTTTGACAATATAGTGTATAAAGGCATTCTGTGAATGGAGGTAATGCCAAGCCAGCGGCCCCATCTGGTATAAGATTAGTATACCTACATTGGTCCAAGCTGGACCTATGCAAGTATGAAACAAAGATCATATCTGGAGTTCAGCTTCAATTCTTTAGTATCCACCAGACATTATCTCAAACTAATTCAGATTTGCATGGACTGAACAGAATGAAACTTTCACTAAAATATATCCCTAGTTTATAATGGTTATTGATCCTTTCCAAACAGAAATGGCGGCATGGAGGGGCTCAGTGAAGGTGGTGGTGAAGGTGTGGAGGTGTCTGATGGGGTTGCTCAGCTCATAAAAGGAGATCCGCCCGGCCTCATAATCCAGATAGATCCTGAATTTATCGCTGGTAGGCTTGTATTGAAATGGAATACGTTTACATTCATGCACCTTATTATACTCATCATGGTTACACCTTTGCAAGCACCAGGAATCCTTATTATCCCCAATATACGATTTTCTGTCCATACTGGGATAACACAACCCGACTCTCCAGCTACTTGAATAACTGGTGTCCACCTCCCAGCAATGCCGCCCTGAAGAAAAACTTCTCTTGCTTAGAACCTGATAGTATTTAAATCTTTTGGGAGATTCTGGACGATTTAATTTCACTGCTACTAAAGATGCAGTTTTAAAATCTCTTGAAATCTTTATATCATTCGCAGCTGTTTCCTCGTCAAGTAAAACACCTTCTGGTTGCTGGATACAGATGGGAATATCTTTTATTAGGTCAGATAATTTCTGTAATCTGTCTTTGATGAGATCCTCATGGAAATCACCTTCACTCAGAATCATTGTCTCCATATTATCCTCCTGCTCGGTATGACAGAGGTCCTTTTCTTCTGACTTCTGATCCTTCAGGACGGTCATTGGGTCGCTGGTTTTACACAATTCCTCAATGTGTCTCATCTTCCTGGACAGCTCGTCCTTCTGTATCTCCAGCTGTTGGATCAGATTGGACAGAGATCGGGAAATCTTCTCCTCCTGCATGGAAATCTCACCCAGGACTCTCTTCTCAAGTTCTTCCAGCTCTCTCCTGATGTCTCTGAACAGGGCAGTGACTCTCTCTGTTACACCGGCTGCTTTTTCTTGTACGTCTCTCCTGCGTTCCTCCAGACTCTGGACTTGTTTCTCAGCCCATACTTTCTTTGAGGCCATCATCTCCAGATCTTTCCTCAACTTCTCTTTCTTCTTCTCAAAGGCTCCATCCAGTGACTCCACCTGGTGTCCTTTATGTATTCCAACGGCAATACAGTAAACACAGATACAAACCCTTTCCTTGGTGCAGTAATACTCCACAATCTTTTTATGCATTGAGCATTTTCTGTTCCCCGGGGAGTTGGTGGGATTGGATAAGACGTGTTCTGGTGACTTGACATGGACTCTCAAATGGTTGCCACACAGAGAACTTTCACAATGCAGGCAGGACTTTATAGCTGGTACAGGAGAGTCCAAACAGTAAGTACAATAGATTCCCGTATCTTCCAGAATGGGCTGAGAAATGAGGAACTTCTCCGCTATGTTACGTAGAGTTCTAGCACTAGACAGCACAGGCCGTTCCCGGAAACTCTCTCTGCACTCCGGACAGGAATAGAGTCCAGACACCTCCTGAGTATCCAGCAAACAGTCAATACATTCCCGGCAGAAATTGTGCCCACACCTCAGCGTTACCGGATCCGTATAAATGTTCAGGCAGATGGAGCAGCGCAGCTCATCTATAAGATCGGCAGATGCCATGGTAGCCACCAGGAAGAAATATGAAATGGAGAATTTGTTCTACTTTTGTTAAACTCAACGTGTAGAGCAAGATATGGGTCAAAAGAGCTCCACTTGTCCAGCTCACCTTAAAAAGAAGCAGTCCACACGCACAATCCAAGATCTCAGTGTGCAGATCTCTGATCCTTGTTACATTGTTGCAGCTCTGGATGGATTAAACGCATTCCAAGGTCGTTAACACGTCCCCAAATGATCCTTTGCATCAATTCAAGCAATGATCTCACCTCTTTTTGGGTCATTCATTTTTGAGTCTCTCTCTTTTGTTCAGATTGTGCAGAGCTTCAGCTGCTTTCGGTACGGTTCCAGGGTTGCATTGCAGTTTACATTTTTATACGTTCCAGCTAGGACTCTATAGTCATGTGGCCTCTGTCCTACCCACAGAAGGAATTAAAGGTACAGAGCTGTAGCTAGGAACTAAAGTGACAGTGACATGGGAGGATGTTATGGCTTTGACCAAGCTTCACAGCAGATGGAGCTGGTAATCCCATACAGGGGCTGATGGTTTACTGAAAGGTCACATTGAAATTGAAACGGTGAAAAACATGCCATCTGTGCAATTTATAGCATATCTCTTTTCATTCGATTGAAACTACAATTTTATGACTTCTACTGCATTGAAATTCCAACAAAAGATAAAATAAAAAGTGTGCTTGTTCCAATAAATTACCGATGGCTTATCAAATACCTGCTGCCACCCTGTTCATAGAGGAATGTGGTCAGACCTTAGAGTCCAGGAGTATACAAAGCCTGAAGACAGATTGTAGACTTGCTTACCTTAAAGTCTAAGGTGCTCTGTGGTGTGGTTATGCTCATTGGTGCAATATGGTGCCATTCATTCTGATGGCACTCCAATACAACTTCAGAATAAGAAAATTCCCAACACACTTTCATTATAGCACAGTGCTACATGTGGCAATGTACTAACTTTTGTAGACCAGAAGGTTGCTGTCACGGCCACCCACAGCCTGAATTTTGGTGTATTCAGCAGGAATCGGACAAAGTTCAAGCAGTGTTTTGCCAGCCCAAGCAGCGTAACTGCAGTTCTGCTGAGACACAATGGTAACATAACCACTAGGGATGGGGGGAGGGACCATGGTGCACAGCGGGTTGGGTTCTGAGGACCCTGGTGACAACCGGGGAATTCCCTAATTTTTGAGGGATTTTGTCTTACTTCTTGAAATGTGGAAGGGGGTAGAGATGAGGTGTAGATGGAGATGCAGAGATAAGCTGTGGTAAGTTGTGCTTGTGGTAAGAAGAGGTGAGCTGTGGATGGGGGAGAAGAGGTGAGTTGTGGACGATGGAGAAGAGGTGAGCTGTGGATGGGGGAGAAGAGGTGAGCTGTAGACAATGGAGAAGAGGTGAGCTGTGGATGGGGGAGAAGAGGTGAGTTGTGGACAATGGAGAAGAGGTGAGCTGTGGATGGGTTGGGTTCTGATGACCCTGGTGACAACCAGGAATTCCCTAATTTGGAAGGGATTTTGTCTTACTTCTTGAAATGCGGAAGGGGGTAGAGATGAGGTGTAGATTGAGATGCAGAGATAAGCTGTGGTAAGTTGTGCTTGTGGTAAGAAGAGGTGAGCTGTGGACAAGGGAGAAGTGAGCTGTAGAAAGGGGGAGGAAGAGGTGAGCTGTGGACAAGGGGGAGGAAGAGGTGAGCTGTGGACAAGGGGGAGGAAGAGGTGAGCTGTGGACAAGGGGGAGGAACATGTGAGCTGTGGCCGGGAGAGAACAGGTGAGCTGTGAACAATGGAGAAGAGGTGAGCTGTGGACAAGGGTAGGAAGAGGTACGTGTTAGGGACTCGTTAATGACTGGAATAGTACCACTGGATTGGTGTAGGGCCAATGTGGTGCCTATATTTGAAAAGGAATCAAAGTCTTTACCAAGTAAATGTAGACCGGTTAGCTTAACTTCTATAGTCAGGAAGATACTGGAGAGTTTAAGTAAAGATGAGTTCTTGCTGGAAAAAAAAAAATTTAAGCAACAGACCGCATGGCTTCATAAAAGCAAGAAGTTGTCAAACAAACCTGATTTCTTTTTAGGAGGAAGTAAGTAAAACCTTGGACAGAGGGTAGGCTGTGGATGCGGTATACTTGGATTTTGCTAGACATGGGCGGTTCGTTTTGTTCCGAATTAAAATTTAAGACGAATTTTCATTTTTTAGCAATTCAGATGTATCCGAATTTCCAAATTGCAATAGTACCGAATTCAAACGAATCAGAAATAACGGAAAAAAATTCAGATAAAATTCTAATCGTTTTCAAAACGCTTTCGAATTCGAAAAGTTTTCCAATTTTAATAGTTTTCCAATTTCCAAAGAGAATAAAATAGAATAGAAAATAAAGGAAAATAATAAAAAAAATAGACTAGAAAAGACACAAAGGGGTTAAGTGAACTTGGCGCTGCTAATGTGAAAGTAATCACAATTATGAGCATTACATTAATCTGTATGTAATAAAAATTCAAAGTGCTAAATGTAAAAATATGAAACAAAACCTGTGCTCTATATTAAAGTGCTACATGCTACAAATCAAAGTGCAAAAAAATATATGAACCATCAAACATTATATCCAGTGCTAAAGTACTAAGTGCTGTAAACAATTCACTATTCCTTCTTCCTTTTAGAAAAGAATATAACAGAAAATAAAGAATAGAATATAATAGAGTAAAACAGAACAAAATAGAATAGAAAATAAAACAAAAGAATCGACTAGAATAAAATAGAAACTAATAGAATAGAATTACATAGAATATAACCATCTTCTAAATTTCAAATTCAAAATAGAATAAATTTGAATAAATTTGAATTTGAATACATAAGAAAAGAATAGAGAAAAAAAGAACAGAATGGACTATAATAGAATAGAATAGAAAAGAATAGAATTACAAAAAAAATTGAATAGAAAGAATATTACCGTTTCCCAAAATTCAAATAGAATCAATTCAAAATTTGAACAGAATAGAAAAGAATAGATTAGAATAGAATAGAAAATAACAGAATAGTATAGAAATAAACAATAGAATAGAAAGAATATAACCATCTTCTGAAATTTGAATTTTGAAGAGAATAAACTTGAATTTGAATAGAATAGAAAAGAAAAGACTAGAAAATAAAGTAATAGAATAGAAATTAATATAGTAGAATAAACAAAAAAAAAAATAAAAAAGCAATAGAATAGAATAGAAAGAATATAACCATTTCATAAAATGCAAATAGAATCAATTTGAAAAGAATAGAAAAGAATAGATTCGAATAGGAAGATGGTTATATTCATTCTGTTCTATTTTATTCTGTTGTTTTTTTCTATACTAGTGTCATTTTCTATTATATTCTACTCTATTCTTTTCTATTCTATACAAATTCAAATTGATTCTATTTGAATTTCGGAAAATGGTTATAATTTTATTATTTTCTATTCGAATTTCATAAGGTGGTTATAATCTATTTTAATCTATTTTTTTTCTATTCTATTCCTTTCTATTCAATTTCATTCTATTCTGTTCTTTTATTATCTATCCTATTTTGTCCTGTTTTACTCTATTATACTATATTCTTTTATTTTCTGTTATATTCTTTTTCTATTGTATTCAATTTTTTCTATTCTATTCTTTTATTTTATTTTCTATTTTATTCTCTTTGGAATTTGAAAATGATTTGATTTTGAAAACTTTTTGAATTAAAAAAACTGTTCGAAATTGATTAGAAAACTTTTTGAATGGAATCAAAAACGAATAAACGAAATTAATTCTGAAAATGGATTAAACAAATGAAACGAATTTAACTAAACAAATTTATGGAAATAACGAATCGAAACAAAACAAAGCAATCTTTTTCGTTCTGCACATGTCTAGATTTTGCAAAAGGGTTTGACACCGTTCCCCACACACGGCTAATGTGTAAGGTAAAGTCTACAGGCTTGGAAAGATCAATTTGTAAATGGATAGAAAACTGGCTAAAAGACCGAATTCAGAGAGTAGTGGTTAATGATTCTTATTCTGAATGGTCTAAGGTTATCAGTGGTGACCCCAAGGTTCAGTGTTATCAGTGGTGTACCCCAAGGTTCAGTGTTATCAGTGGTGTATGCCAAGGTTCAGTGTTATCAGTGGTGTACGCCAAGGTTCAGTGTTATCAGTGGTGTACCCCAAGGTTCAGTGTTATCAGTGGTGTACCCCAAGGTTCAGTGTTATCAGTGGTGTACCCCAAGGTTCCGTGTTATCAGTGGTGTACCCCAAGGTTCAGTGTTATCAGTGGTGTACCCCAAGGTTCAGTGTTATCAGTGGTGTACCCCAAGGTTCAGTGTTATCAGTGGTGTACGCCAAGGTTCAGTGTTATCAGTGGCGTACGCCAAGGTTCAGTGTTATCAGTGGTGTACGCCAAGGTTCAGTGTTATCAGTGGTGTACCCTAAGGTTCAGTGTCATCAGTGGTGTACCCTAAGGTTCAGGTTCATCAGTGGTGTACGCCAAGGTTCAGTGTTATCAGTGGTGTACGCCAAGGTTCAGTGTTATGTGTGGTGTACGCCAAGGTTCAGTGTTATCAGTGGTGTACCCCAAGGTTCAGTGTTATCTGTGGTGTACCCCAAGGTTCAGTGTTATCAGTGGTGTACGCCAAGGTTCAGTGTTATCAGTGGTGTACCCCAAGGTTCAGTGTTGGGACCCTTACTTTTCAATATATTTATAAATGATATTGGGTCTGGGATTAAAAGTACCATCTCAGTGTTTGCAGATGACACCAAGCTATGCAGTGGAATAACGTCTTTGCAGGATGTCTCCAACTTATAATCCGACCTCAATGTACTGTTTAATTGGGCTACTATGGTTAATGTTGATAAATGTAAAGTTATGCATTTGGGGGCTAAGAATATGCATGCATCGTACATACTAGGGGGAGTACAACTGGGGGAATCCATTGTGGAGAAGGATCTGGGGGTTTTGGTAGATCATAAGCAAAATCCTTTCTTGTATAAGAGCGGTATGGACTCCAGAGATAGAGACATCATTTTGCCCCCCTGTGCAAATCATTAGTAAGACCTCATCTGGAATATGCAGTTCGGTTTTGAGCACCAGTTCTCAAAAAGGATATTGGGGAACTGGAGAAAGTGCAGAGAAGGGCAACCAAACTAATAAGAGGCATGGAGGAGCTCAGCTATGAGGACAGATTAGAGGAACTGAATTTATTCTCTCTTGAGAAGAAGAGATTAAGAGGGGATATGATCAACATGTACAAATATATAAGTGGTCCATATAGTGAACTTGGTGTTGAGTTATTCACTTTAAGGTCATCACAGAGGACGAGGGGGCACTCTTTACGTCTGGAGGAAAAGTTTTCATCTCCAAATACAGAAAGGTTTCTTCACAGTTAGAGCTGTGACAATGTGGAATAGACTCCCTCCAGAGGTGGTTTTGGCCAACACGGCACATTGCTTTAAATGGAGGCCTGGAATCTTTCCTTGATGTACATAACATAACTGGGTACTAACATTAGGTAAAGTTGATCCAGGGAAAATCCGATTGCCTCTTGGGGGATGAGGAAGGATTTTTTTTCCATAGCAAATTGGATCATGGAGGGGGGGGGGGGGTTCTCCTTCCTCTGGATCAACTGTGGGTGAAGGATTGGGTATATGGGATTGTATGGTTGTTGATTTTTTATTTAGTTATTTTTTT
Organism: Glandirana rugosa; assembly: GCA_018402905.1. Lineage (NCBI taxonomy): Eukaryota > Metazoa > Chordata > Amphibia > Anura > Ranidae > Glandirana > Glandirana rugosa. The sequence goes on from BLSH010205068.1 coordinate 179,185, forward strand.
ATTGGTTAAACTAGATGGACTTGTGTCTTTTTTTCAACCTGACTACCTATGTAACCACTTCCGACACCACATCTTACACTACATGGATCCATCCTGCCTTGTACCAATGGTTCAGGCAGGTGGTGGGGGTGTAATGGTGTGGGGGGATATTTTCTTGGCACGCTTTGGACCCCTCAGTACCAATTGAGCATTGTTTAAATGCCACGGCCTACCTGAGTATTGTTGCTAACCATGTCCATACCTTTATGACTACAGTGTCCCCTTTCTTTGATGGCTCCTTCCAGCAGGATAATGCACCAATCACAGAGCTCCAATCATCTCACCACTGGACAATGAGGTCCCTGCACTCCAATGGCCTCCACACTCCCCACATCTCATCCAATAGAGCACCTTTGGGATGTGGTGGAATGGGAAGATTGGCATCATGGATGGGCAGGCGACAAATCTGCAGCAACTGCGTGATAATATCTTGTCACTATGGAGTAAAATCTCTGAGGAATGTTTCCAACACCTTGTTGTATCTATGCCACGGAGAATGAAGGCAAAAGGGGGTCCAACCCGGTACTAGCAAGGTGGACCTAATAATTTGGCCGGTGAGTGTATATTCACATACACTATATTACCAAAAGTATTGGGACGCCTGCCTTTTCACGCACATGAACTTTAATGCCATCCCAGTTTTAGTCCATAGGGTTCAATATTGAGTTGACCTACCCTTTGCAGCTATAACAGCTTCAACTCTTCTGGGAAGGCTGTCCACAAGGTTTAGGAGTGTCTATGGGAATGTTTGACCATTCTTCCAGAAGCGCATTTGTGAGGTCAGGCACTGATGTTGGATAAGAAGGCCTAGCTCGCAGTCTCCGTTCTAATTCATCAAGGTGCTCTATTGGGTTAAGGTCAGGACTCTGTGCAGGCCAGTCAAGTTCCTCCACCCAAAACTCACTCATCCATGTCTTTATGGACCTTGCTTTGTGCACTAGTTCAAATCATTTGGTGGAGGGGGGATTAGGGTGTGGGGTTGTTCTTCAGGAGTTGGCCATGGTCCCTTAGTTCCAGTGTCATTATAGCAAGACGTTTTGGACAATTTCATGCTTCCAACTCTGTGGGAACGGTTTGGGGATGGCCCCTTCCTGTTCCAACATGACTGCGTTAGAACATGTCATGTTGGAACAGGAAGGGGCCATCCCCAAACATTGAAACTATCAGGGACACTTTAAGAGGACCAGTGACTCTCATCTGATTGGACTTTCTCTGCAAATGAATCAGACGCTGTATGGAACCAAAGACCAGGTGAAAGTCAGTATTTTTCACTTTTAATCTCTTTTATCTGACTGTTCTGTAATATCTTTTAGTAAACATTTATTTTCTTTTTATTAAAGCAATATTTACAAATCGTTAAGCTCAATCTCTGAATGCTCTAAATGGAAATGAAGAAACATCGACTCTGTAGAGAACTAGCGGTGCGTCTTTCTGTTAAAAGGCAGCTACCATGCAAGCGTGCGTGTGTATGGAGGGTTAAGCAGACTCGATCACTCTCATTCTAGATCGTTGTCCCAGATCTGGAAAATCTCTGCACAGCGTGAGGCCGGCCGAATGTGTAATATGTCGCAGTTTGAAGTATACTGTATATCTTCACATGTTCTGAAAACATATTTTTTGTGCCATCCTTTCATTATTTCTTTTGAAGATCCTGTTGTGCTAAAAAAAAATAATAAAATAAAATAAGAAAAAATGTATAAAAGACATTCAGCTAAGGAGCTTCACTGCAGAAATCTGTGACACCAAAGAGTTAAAATATCAATAATAATAATATAGCAGTATACATTTGTTCAACCTGCTTTAACCACTTGCCCCCCCCCCCCCCCCACCCCTTTCATGACCAGGCCATTTTTTGCGATACGGCACTGAGTTATTTTAACTGACAATTGCGCGGTCGTGCAACGCTGTACCCAAATAAAATTTGTGTCCTTTTTTTCCCCACAAATAGAGCATTCTTATGGTGGTATTTGATCACCTCTGCGGTTTTTATTTTTTGCTCTATAAACAAAAAAATGCTGACAATTTTAGAAAAAAAAACACAATATTTTTTATTTTCTGCTGTAAAACATTCCCAATAAAAATTTTTTAAAAAATCTAATTTCTTCATCAATTTAGGCCAATATGTATTCTGCTACATGTTTTTGGTAAAAAAAAAAAAAAAAATCCCAATAAGCGTATATCGGTTTGCACAAAAGTTATTGCGTCTACAAACTATGGGATATTTTTATGGAATTTTTTAAAAATGTATTTTGTTTGCTATGGCAGCGATCAGAAACTTATAGCAGGACTGCAACATTGTGGCGGACAAATCGGACACTGACACTTTTGGGGACCAGTGACACCAATACAGTGATCAGTGCTTAGAAATATGTACTGTCACTGTACAAATGACACTGGCAGGGAAGGGGTTAACATCAGGGACGATCAAAGGGTTAAATGTGTGCCTAGGGAGTGCTTTCTAACTGTGTGGGGGAGGGGCTTTAACTGTGGGAAAACAGAGATTTGTGTTCCTGCTTAGCAGAAACACAGGATCTCTGTCTTCCATACTAACAGACCACCGTTCTGCCTCTGGTCGGGAACGATTGGTGGGTCCCGACGGACGTCGGATCCACACGGACCTGCTGATTGGTACCTGCTGTGTCAACTCATGCCGCAAACCCGGAAGTGCAAAATTTCGTACATGTACGTGATTTTGCGCAGAGGAGCCGCCGCCCCACAGTATATGTACGTGGGGTGGTCGACAAGAAGTTAAGGCCCCTTTCACACTTGGCGTAGGGTGAATGTGTGTTTCACACGTTTCCATGCATCATGCAGAGGACAGCCTATTCACTTCACCATAAAAGGAAAATAAAATTACCACTATTATAGGTAATTGTGTATGTGTGTGTGTATATATATATATATATCTTTTTTATCTTTCTTCCTTTTATGGTGTTTTTGTGTTTATTTTTTTGAGATTTTGATTATAGAAGTACAGACGCCATGCTGGTAACCTCAAAACTCCTGATGAAGTGAACTTCGTTTCACGAAATGCGTTGATATTATGAAGTACCTTCTTCAATGATCTACTACTATGTTGCATATCTTGTATAAAGCATTAAGGATTTATTTACCTTAACCCCTTGCCGACCGCCGATCGGCAATTGACGGCGGCAAGGTGGCTCGTGAGCGCAAATCGCCGTCATATGTTCGGGGAGGGCCAGGGAGCGGGTGCGGCGGCTTCGATTGCCGCCGGCTACCCGCGATGGCCCCCCCCCCCGGGCGAAGGAGCGGAGGTCCGTGTAAGTAAACACGGACCTCCGCTCTGTGTGAGGGGGAAGGGCTGTGATCACAGCCTTCCTGTACGTGAAGGCTGTGACCACTTCCCTTCCCCAGCTAGTACAGTGCCCCTACAGTTAGAACACGCCCAGGGAACATAGTTAACCCTTAGAGCGCCCCCTGCAGGTTAACCCCTTCACTGCCAATGGCATTTACACAGTAATCAGTGCATTTTTATAGCACTGATCGCTGTATAAATGCCAATGGTCCCAAAAAGGTGTCAAAATGTTCCGACATGTCCGCTGAAATATCGCAGTACCGCAAAAAAAATCGCAGATCGCCGCCATTACTAGTAAAAAATAAAAAAAAAATAAAAACCCCAGAAATTAATTCTCATCATCCGTAAACGTGGCCACTTTTGCGCAAACCAATCAATAAACGCCGATTGCGTTTTTTTTTACCAAAAATATGAGGAAGAATATAAATCGAACAAAACCGATAGAAAAAATGTTTTTTTATATTTTTTTTTTTGGATTTGTATTTCAGCAAAAAGTAAGAAATTTGGGTTTTTTTTGCAAAATTGCCGCTCTTCTTTTGTTTATAGAGGCGATCAGAAATGACGCAGAGGGGATCAAATACCACCAAAAGAAAGCTCTATTTGTGGGGAAAAAAGGACGCAAATTTCGTTTGGGTACAACGTCGCAAGACCGCGCAACTGTCAGTTAAAGCGACGCAGCGCCGAATCGCAAAAAGTGCTCTGGTCCTAAAGTGGGAAATCCTTCCGGGGCTGAAGTGGTTAAGTCAAAATTTGCCAGGGGTATGAATAATTATGGGCAGCACTGTATGTGTTTAGTGCAAAATCTGACTTGAAAATTTTAATTTTATTTATCAGAACGTCAAATGGACTCAGAAGTGCTCCTAAGCAGACTGATCTGCAGGCAGAGGATCTTCTCTTTTCAGGACTGCAGACTGGGAAGATTCTTCTTCGGGTGTCCATGTGGCTGTTTGTTTACCCACACCACCAATCCTCACTCTGATCATGAGAAATGATCCCACACAATTTTTTTTGGCGGTGTCAATCCCTGGGGTCAGGGGCGGGCTGGGCCGGGGCTGGGGTCAAAGGACAAAACAGTGACATAAAGGTGAGAAGGAGGAAACTCATAGATGATTGACAATCCTGGAAGTTCCAGCTTCCTAACAGACTTCATAGTACCATTTCAGATCGGAATAGCATTTAGCACCATGGGCAGTGAAAAAGTTTCCTTGTTCATTTTGAGAGAAGAAGTATCACCATAATTTTCAAAACATTGTGGAACCTCCCAGAGGGCCAGCAGGAACAGGGACAAAAATGTGCTTTGATCGCACAATGCAGCCGCAGATCACAATGAGGGGGATTCCATAATGAAGTAGAAAACATAGTGAGACTTTTACTTTAAGACCCCTGTCACACCAAGGTGTTTTTCAGAAGCTTTTGCGAAAAAAATAGCACCTAAAAAGCGCCTGAAAAACGCCCCCCCAATACACCCCAGTGTGAAAGCCAGGGTGCTTTCACACTGGGGCGGTGCGCTTGCGGGACAGAAAAAAAAGTCCTGCAAGCAGCATCTTTACAGCGGTGTATTCACCGCTCCTATACCGCCCCTGCCCATTGAAAACAATGGGGCAGCGCTCCCGAAGCGCCTGAACACCACTTCGGGAGCGCTGCAAACCGGCACTTTTAACCCCTGTTTAACCCATTGTGGGGGGGTTAAAAGCGCACCAACACTGCCCGAATAGCCGCTATAACGAGCGGTAAAATGCCGCTAATTAGCTGAGTTTTACCGCTAACGCTCGAGCAGCTCCGGTGTGAAAGGAGCTTTAGGCCTCATACACACGGGTGTATATAAAAAAATAAACAAAACGTCGGGCCCGACGTCAAGGAAAAAAAGGCGACATTTTTCGGCGTTATGTATTGACGTTTTTCGGCGTTAGTGAGCGTCGGCGTCAATTGAGTCGATTAATCGCCGTAAAATGGCGAGCAATATCGCCGATAAGCCCGTCACAACCACGCGAAAATTGGGGGGGTGTTACCCAATTTGTCCCCAATTTTCACGGCCAAACGTCGCGAGGGCTTCACCACAAGTCCGCGAAGCCCTCGCGACGGGGTAACAAAAGTTACCCGTCCCCGCCATATCCTCGCCACTTATGTGGCGACATTTCTACGACGAACGTCCTGAAAAAAAAGACAGGGCGTTCGCGTGGCGGGGTCACACTTTCGTGGGACCGAAAGTGTGACCCCACATAAC
>BLSH010205068.1:221296-244657 GCA_018402905.1 Glandirana rugosa
AGGGAGCGCATTTACAACCACTTTAAGTTGTTCATGTATAGAATACAAGATGCACTTAAACAAAAATGTTTGCAGCCCAAATGTCACAAGCATTAGCCTATCGGATGCCATTAACACACTTACCATTAATGCAACCTCACCATAGCCCATTAACGCAGCCTCACCAGTGCCCATCAGTGCAGCCTGTTCCGTGCTCATCAGCGCAGCCACACCAGTGCCCATTAATGCAGCCTCACCAGTGCCCATTAATGCAGCCTCACCAGTGCCCATTAATGCAGCCACACCAGTGCCCATTAATGCAGCCTCACCAGTGCACATTAATGCAGCCACTCCAGTGAAAATTAATGCAGCCTGATCAGTGCCCATCAGCGCAGCCACACCAGTGCCCATTAATGCAGCCTCACCAGTGCCCATTATTGCAGCCTCACCAGTGCCCTTCAGCGCAGCCACACCAGTGCCCATTAATGCAGCCTGATCAGTGCCCATTAATGTTAGTACCCCCCAGACCCCAGTACCTGATCTGGGCAGTTCTTCTACCTAGGTCCTGGCTGCTGCAGTTGGTTCCTCTGGAGACCGGAGCTGGGAGCCTGGGGGCGAGGTGAGCGGGCGGGGAGTCCCATACCCTTGTCCAGCAATAAACAACTCCCCTGCTGTGCAGCTGTTTAAAAAGAAAACTACTCCAGGCCCCCTATGTTCAGCGGGGGTCAGGGGACAGAGCGCGGACTATTTCACTACTTTCGGTTGTAGGTGGATTAATCGCTCCCGGCGGCTCCAGTGTGCTGATATAGTACCGGCCTTCACCTGTATAGTGCGCTGCGGCGGTTTAATCCGCTTAAAGCCAAAAGTGAAAAAAAAACGTCTGTCCCCTGGCCCCCACTGAACACAGGGGGCCCGGAAAAGTTTTCTTTCTAAACAGCTGCACAGCAGGGGATTGGTTTATTGCTGGACAAGGGTATGGGAGTCCCGCTCACCTCCGCTCTCCTGTCACTCTGACCGGCCCACTGAGCCATCGGCCCACTGGGAAACTCCCGGTAGTCCCGATGGCCAGTACAGGCCTGCTTACAGGGGAAGTTAGGGAAACAATGCTTTCCAAATAAGCTTTCTTACACCAAATAAGCTTTCTTTTCCTAAACAACCTCCCCAAGCTGAAGGTCTGCTGATAATTTGTGGCTCCCTTCTTGTCCTCAAATCTCATTTGACAATAGGGCCACCTTCTGCGTTCTTGTTCAGATGTTCCCTCTATCTTTGATTTCTGCCTACTTTACATCTATGATGCCAATTTTGGGAGATGTCGATTTTTCTCTCTGCACAGACAACAAACACTGTAAATATCTCAGGAGTAATGGCCATTTCAGATGTCTCCATTGTTCTGCGCCCTCAGGTTGGATACCTGAGGAGTTCGGAAAGCCCAAAATCTGATATTTCCACTACTTGATGGTAAACAGCAGGGGTCTCCAAACTATTGCCCTCCAGTTGTTCAGGAACTACAATTCCCACCATGCCTAGTCATGTCTGTGAATGTCAGAGTTTTACAATGCCTCATGAGACATGCAGTTCGGCAACAGCTGAAGGGCCATAGTTTGGAGATCCCTGGTATACGGGATATAAACTTCAGCACTTCCCAAAAGATTTACCAGGACATTCCCTACTTTCAAGGCCCACCACCTCATTTTAGGACCTCTGTAGTGATCAGTCCCTAGTGTCCCACTTGCCCTCTTATTTATACAAGCTTCTTATTCAATATAGACAAATAGATGGAGCAATGTATTCTGCACATACAGTAATTCCTCAGGGCTTCAAAAGACTATATCGTTGGTACCAGGTACCGACACTCCACAAAATCTGTCAGCAAGTCCCTCTTACATGTTGGCACTTCCAATCTGCACCCAGCATGTTCCTGCATATTTTTAGGAACTGTGCCCTAATCAGCCCATTCTGGGAAGAGGTCCAAAGACTAATCCTCTGCCTCACCCAAGTTGGCCGAGGAAAGAATCCAGCCAGCTATTTACATCATATCTTATTCTGACAAGTAAAATGTATAAATGGTCTCCTATCATACATTTGCCTAACGCGCCAGAAGCAAGTATTCCCAACCTATGGAAACCCCCCATAACCCCTTCTATGAAGCTTTGGTTCCCTAAAACCAATGAAAAGAAAAATGGCCTCTCTTCACCATACTTGGTTTCTCTGAATAGACTTTGTGTACCTGCCTGCCTAAAAAACCATGCCGACACCCACATCGGCTGAAGATGTGGGCATGGCGGATCCAAGGATCTCTTGAAGTCAGAACAACGGTAATTACTTTCATCTGATCTGAATATACGGGCTGAACTCAACCTCATAGTCCCTCATATCCTTAGTCTGACTTGATCCTTTGTAGACATGCTACTGGTTTACCCCCTTCCAAATGCCCTAACACCACCCCCTCCATCCTTCACCCTCACCCCTGGTGCTCCTCCTCTCCCCCATACTGAGGTTTGTCCTAAAAAAAGAGTTAAATAATATAATTATTAGTGATTTCGTATCTCTGTTTGATTCTTTTTTGTGGGAACTTGCAACAATGTATTAAGTTACTAATGTATAGGATACAAGATACACATAAAGGAATCTATTTACAAAAAACAAATATCCCAACCATTCATCCAACCATCAAGAATTCTCATAGTATTTAGCCTAATGCATCTATTTCCTATGCTCATCAGCTACATTTAGTGGCCATTTTGCAGTATTTTCCTTATTGACGTATTTCAGGAAAGCACCACATTTTAGCCACAAGATGGAGCTGACGTTCATGAGAAATAAACACTTTAGGCAAAATTCATTGAAAATTTGTGACGGTTGGGGGAAAGCTTGTGACGTTTGTCCAATTTATTTACAATGGACCCCAAAAAAGTCTGTACTATTTTGTTTATGCTTTAAATTGATCCTTAAAAAGGTTTTTGGGAAAGTTTTTCGGTACCAACGATCCTAGAGCTCAGGAAACAATTACTCCCACAAAAGCTTATGGCTCAAAAACACTGAATAGCCGTGTTTTTCAGCTTTTTTTGGCGTTTATAAGCTTTTTGCAGAGTTACAGTGTTTTTACAGCTGAAAAACTCTTCTTGAAACCCACTAGTTCTGGGTTTCTTTCCAGCCAGAAAACGCCCCTGCCAAAAACTGCTGATAACAACCTATGTTTGCATGGACACATAGTATAATATGCTGGGGAGTTTATTGGCTGCAGAAAAAACATCTGAAGCCAATGGCGTAGCATAGGTTGTCAGCGCTCGGGGCAAGGTAAGTAATTTGCGCCCCCTAACCCATGGACTTGTAGCAGTCCCTTCCACTAGTACAGTAGTACTGACCTACCTTACAAATACACACAGCTACCTGACCAATACACTGACCTGACCACTACACTAACCTATCTGATACCTACACTGACCTACCCAACCTCTACACTGACCTACCGGATTCCTACACTGACCTACCTGACCACTACACTAACCTACCTGATTCTTACACTGACCTACCTGACTTTTAAACTGACCTACCTGACCACTACAATGACCAACCCAACCACTACACTGAGGTGACCACTACACTAGCCTACCTGATTCCTACACTGACCTACCTGACACCTACACTGACCTACCTGACCACTACACTGACCTACCTGGCACCTACATTGACCTACCTGACCACTACACTGACCATGTCCACCACCCTGGGCCCGGCAACACGTTATTACGCTATTATGTGACCTCTGCAAGATATTGCCATAATGAGAACTCGAGGAGGAGACCAGGAGCGGAGGAGAGACACAGCGTGCCAGCGTAGAGGCGGCCAAACAGCGAAGCGGGACTCTGGGAGCAAGTGGCACCATGAATGGGCCAGCCACGACCTTCACCCACAGGCCAGCCCCACCCGCGGCCGCACGTGACCATTTCAGCAAATTACAGGTCACCCATGTCCACCGCCCATCCATCACAAAGCAGCAGTCAGAGGCGGAGTGCAGTCACAATGGGAAGAATTCGGCCTGGGTGGACCACCGGACAGAACAGTGTGTACATAAAGAAGGGTGGACAAAGTGACTTTGTGAATGGCGGGCGCAGTGTAGATGTTGCACCCAGGGCCACCGCCCCCTCTGCCCCCCCATGCTATGCCACTGCCTAAAGCCAAAAACAGCCGCTGTAACAACGTCCTAAAAAATGTATTCATGTTTTTTTTTTTTATATCTATAGACGAATGTTTTGCCTTTCATTTAAATTTCAAACTGAATGGCTTGTTTTACAAGGTGATCATTTTCAATCACTTTAGGCTCCAAAGAATAGATATCTCTGACTCCGGCTGATGCCTCCACCACTGGTACAAGGCAGTCCAGTTCCCCATCATCACCAGGTACCCCATCATCACTTGGGGTCTCACTGCCGGACGACCACTTATCATTGTAAACTGTCCAAGACTACAACGGGTAGCAGAATTTGGCTTAGGGTGGCAGGTGGCCCTCCGAAGTAGTGCCACGTAAACTGTCAGCACTATATACATCCTGTATAATAATATAAAAGAACGGACTCCAGGAGGTTTCAGAACATGTTGCAATTGATTGAAATATCAGGATTCCAGGCTCTATCTGCACTAAAAAAAACCTGACATTTCTCTAGTCACCATGTTAGTTTATAAGATGGGCTGTGTTTCTTCAAAAACGAAAGCTGACCAGGATGTGAACAGACACCAGGGGGCAGCACAGGACAAAAAATGTTGTGCCATCCTCATTGTATTGGTAACTAGTAGGATTGCCACCTTTTCTTCAAGTCAAACCCGAACGCTTTAGCGGCGCACAGAAATTTGTTTTTATACTATAAACTGTAAGAGAATTCTGATCAAACATCCATTTTAAATCAGCTTTGTCCTTTCTAAAGACTCGGTTAAGGTTCCGCCTTAGGCCCCATTCACACAGGGGCGACTGTCGCTCCGACTTGAGTCACCTCAAGTCGCTTGACATCAAAAATCCCATTGAAATGAATGGAAACCGTCTTAATGTACACTACTGAAGTCGGAACGACTTCAGAAAAGGTTCCTGTACTACTTCTAGGCGACTTCTATCTGACTTGTGCCCATAGAATTGAATAGAAGTCGCCTCCAAGTCGGATCCCCCATCTAAATAAAAGCGACTTTGTAGTGAAAAGAATAGAATTTATTTTTAGGCAACCTCCTCCCTCTCTTCTCTGATTGGTCAAGGCAAAGTCGCCTGGAAAAAGTCATGTTGTAAAGTCGCCTCAAGTCCCTGAAAGTCGCGCTGAAATTGCCTAGCAAAGTCGTGTCGAAGTTGGGTCGCCCCTGTGTGAATGCAGCCTTATGAGGAAAATTTTTTACTTTCTATAACCATTTTTATAAAGAAAAACAAGCTACAGGTGTGTAGACAATCTAACCGCAATCTAACCGCAATTGCTAGGGGAGGAAATGGAAACAGCTATTTTGCAGCTCTTTGCAAGGCTTGGAGAAGAAATATGCAGGCTTCTGCAACATAAAAGGAACAAGCTTAAATAACATGTTGTTTACTCACCTATATTATACCCATATTATACGTCATATATATAAATTCAATATTAAACTTTGTATAACCTTGTTGTATCGGGGCACAATATAGCTGTAGGCATTGTAATTGGCTACAGCAGTATGGGTGGGTATAGTGGTTAAGGGGAGTATTTGTGGTTAAAGTTTATAAAACACCTTGTTACGTAATAAAACCTTTGCAATCTTTGTGAACCTACAACATGTTTTGGTTTATTGATTGTCCAACCGGTTGAAGTCCCAGCCACACCCAAACCTATCTGGGCAGCCCAACAGCAGGACCATAGAAGGGAAAATCTAACATAAACTATACATATAGTTTGGAATTAAATAACATCTCTAATCATATGAAAGTAATCACAAGAGTCCCCCTTTACCTCAGAGCCCACAGAGTTCCCCTTTTACATCTGAACTGGCAGAGTTTCCTTACCCTGTAAGGTGGGACTCTGCAGACTCTGTTGTAAAGGAGATCTTTAGAGACTCTGACATAAGGGATGCTCTGGGAACCCCAATTTAAGGGGGAACACTGTGGCCTCTGATGTAAAGGGGAACTCTGATGTAAGGGGTGCTCTGAAAACCCTGATTTACCTTAATATGCTCATCGTGAAAGAGAGTGTAACAGGCACTCTGGGTTTAGACAACTGTAGCCAGCAACCCTGCTGGGAAGCCATAGTTCGGTCTGAATAATGTGTCCAGGTTTCAGGCAGTCTGACGCATGATTCTAAACCCGAACTGTCCGGGTGAATCCCAGACAGGTGGCAACCCTAGTAACTAGCGTGATAATAATAAAGCAAACAAAAATTGGGGGAATATAAAAATAAATCCACTTGGCTGTATATGGACCTTTTAATCCTCCATCTGCCTCTCAGCCAGAGGCGTAACTAGAACATTCAGGGCCCTGGTGCAAGAAATTATGAAGGGCCCCCCGACCCCTGGCCAGGGCCCTTCCCTCTTCCCACTGATCCTGGGGCCCTTTACTCCTATCGTGGGTCCCTTTATTACGGTACTGCAGTGGGGCCCTTTCACAAGTTCTGCAGCAGGCCCCAGGGGGACCAGGGAAGCACACAGGGGCCCTGGGAACAGCAGAAGACAAGTAAACTGGATAGAGGAAAATGGAGGAGATTGGGTCCTCTAAATGCCACCCCGCCATCCCTCCTATTCAGGTGTACAAGGGAGGCACATGGGCCCCCTGGACCATGGGGCCCAGTTGCAATTGCAACCCCTGCAACCCCTATCGTTACGCCCCTGCTCTCAGCTATCATGACCCTACACATATGACATTAGCAAAATATAACCAATAAAGATTTTTTCCCGGTGTCACCCTATAGGGATTCTGAGCACACTGTGGATTTCCAGTTGGTTTCACCTGCAGGATGCCCAACAACTGCTCAATGACCATCAACATCACCTGCCATTGACCTGCGTAGAACCTGAACTCGACCAATGAAGACCAAAGCTAGGCATGGAAGGCCCAAATGTTGTATTCCAAGTTCAGGCTTTGTGACTGTAAAGTAAAAGAAAAGGTTGGAGAGGAAGGGTGTCTGGGGGCTCCCCTACTGGGAAGGGGTTCGTTTAGGGGGGTGAGGGGGCAGAGTTTCCATTTAAAACTTTTAAAGGTTTTAGAAACTACTAATAGACCTCAATGACAATCTACCCTAGACCATGGGCAGCTGGATTTCAGATACTCGTAGATAATTATTCAGACATTTTCATATATCAGTTCCAATTACAGGTGGCAAATATTAAGCAAAGTGTCCAGCTTCTCCATCCTGAGGCCCAAAATGCCCATTCTCTGAGGCTATAAATGAGTCTCAGTTCCACATCCTATAATATAGATCAGTGGTTCTCAACTCCGGTCCTCAGGACCCACTAACAGGCCAGGTTTGCAGGATAACTGAAATACATCACAGGTGATATCATTTGCTGCTCAGTGATTGCAATATTCCAGTCTGCACCTCCCCAAGGTAATACTTAAAATCTGGCCTGTTGGTGGGTCCCGAGGACCACTGATATAGATACTTGTGCCAAACCCCTCAGGCTGCTGAACTCACCAATCTGCTATCAATACTGGAATCAAATTTGAGGTGAATTAGGCAAACATTACTAAAGTTTTGGGTGTCAAATCCAAACTCCATCAGCCCTAAACATAGAGGGGCACCTCGTCCCCATGTTGATGAACACAAGGGACTCCTTCCCACAACCCTGACCCAGTGGTTGTGGGGGCTGCAGGTAGGTACAGTGCCTTGAAAAAGTATTTACACCCCTTAAATTTTCCACATTTTGTCATGTTACAACCAAAAATGTAAATGTATTTTATTGGGATTTTATGTGATAGACCGACACAAAGTGGCAAATAATTGTGAAGTGGAAGGAAAATGATAAATGGTTTTCAACATTTATGAGAAGTGTGGGGTGCATTTGTATTCAGCCCCCTTCACTCTAAAACCCCTAACTAAAATCTATGGAACCAATCGCCTTCAGAAGTCACCTAATTAGTAAATAGAGCCCCCCGTGTGTAATTTAATCTAGGTGTAAATACAGCTGTTCTGTGAAGCCCTCAGAGGTTTGTTATAGAACCTTAGTGAACAAAGAGCATCATGAAGGCCAAGGAACACACCATACAGGCCAGGGATACAGATGTAGAGAAGTTTAAAGCAGGGTTAGGTTATAAAAAAAATATCCCAAGCTTTGAACATCTCATGGAGCTCTGTTCAATCCATCATCTGAAAATGAAAAGAGGATGGCACGACTGCAAACCTACCAAGACATTATTATTATTATACAGGATTTATATAGCGCCGACAGTTTGCGCAGCGCTTTACAATATTAGGGCAGACAGTACAATTACAATACAATTCAATACAGGAGGAATCAGAGGACCCTGCTTGTTAGAGCTTACAATCTAGGAGGGAGGGTTAAATGATACAAAAAGGCAGTAAACTGCGGGGGATGAGCTGATTGAGAAAAAAGGAGTGTAGTTATTAGGTGGTGGCAGGATAGGCTTCCCTGAAGAGAAAAGTTTTCAGGGATCGCTTGAAGGTGGATAGATTTGGGGACATTCTGACCGATTGGGGTAGGGAGTTCCAGAGGATGGGAGAGGCTCGGGAGAAGTCTTGGAGGCGAGTATGAGAGGAGGTGATGAGGGAGCTGGAGAGCAGGAGGTCTTGGGAGGAGCGAAGAGGACGGTTAGGTTGGTATTTTGAGACAAGGTTGGTGATGTAGCTGGGAGCAGAAATGTGGATGGCTTTGTAGCTGATTGTTAGTATTTTAAATTTAATTCGTTGGGCGAGTGGTAGCCAATGGAGGGATTGGCAGAGGGGGGTGGCAGACGTTGAGCGGTTTGTAAGGTGGATGAGTCTGGCAGCGGCATTCATGATGGACTGGAGGGGGGATAGTCTATTTAAAAATAGACCAGTGAGAAGGGAGTTGCAGTAATCGAAACGAGAGATGACCAGGGAGTGAATCAGGAGCTTTGTGGTTTCATTGGTTAGGAAGGGACGTATTTTAGAGATGTTGCGGAGATTGAGACGGCAAGCCTTAGAAAGTGATTGGATGTGGGGCCAAAAGGAGAGTTCAGAGTCCAGGATAACACCGAGCACCCTGACATGTGGGGATGGGTGGATGGTTGTGCCATTGCTCTTGACAGAGAAGTCGGGGGAAACGGCATGTGGGGGAGGAAATATTATGAGTTCAGTTTTGGACAAGTTGAGTTTAAGAAAGTGGTGGGACATCCAGGCTGATATGTCTGTTAATAAGCTAGTGATACGTGAGGAGACTGATGGGGTGAGTTGCGGGGTGGAGAGGTAGATTTGGGTATCGTCAGCGTAGAAATGATATTGAAAGCCGTGGGAGGCTATCAGCCGACCCAGGGAAGAGGTGTATATTGAAAATAAGAGGGGTCCAAGAACGGAACCTTGGGGGACCCCAACAGAGAAGGGAAGAGGAGAGGAGGAGGTAGAATTGTAGGTTACGCTGAAAGTGCAATGGGATAGGTAGGACGAGAGCCACTGAAGAGCACTGTCACGGAGACCGAGGGAGTAAAGTTTTTTGAGGAGGACGGGGTGGTCGACAGTATCAAAGGCAGCCGAAAGGTCCAGGAGTATAGAGTATAGAGAAGTGTCCATTGGTTTTTGCAGTTAGTAGGTCATTTGTGAGTTTAAGAAGGGCAGTTTCTGTGGAATGTTGAGGGCGAAATCCAGATTGAAGGGGGTCCAGTAGGTTATTCTTAACAAGGTGGTCACTCAGTTGGTTGTAGACCAGGCATTCTAGGAGTTTGGAAGAAAAGGGGAGCAAGGAGATAGGGCGCAGATTGTTAAGATCAGTAGGGTCCAGGGATGGCTTTTTGAGTATGGGGGTGACCAATGCATGTTTTAGAGCATTGGGGAAGATGCCAGAAGAGAGGGAGAGATTGAAGATGTGAGTTAGAGAGTGCAGGATAGAGTCAGAGGGTGAGCGTAGTATTTGAGAGGGAATAGGGTCCAGTGGACAGGTGGTTAGGTGGGCATTAGAAAGGAGTTTAGCAACCTCATTTATAGTAGCAGGATTGAATAAGGATAGTGTCGATTGTGCTTGTTGACATGGGGTGTCAACTGGGGAGGATGCCTGTAGAGTGGAGATTTCATTGCGGATTGTGTCAATCTTGCTTTTGAAGTGGTTAGCAGCCTCCTGGGCAGTGAGTGTGTTAGTGGGCGGAAGCGGTGGAGGACGAAGTAGGGAGTTAAAGGTAGAGAAGAGTTGACTGGGACTGGATGAGAAGGTGTTAATAAGAGTGGTAAAATAGGTCTGCTTGGCAGTGTGGAGGCGTGAATTGTATTTATGGAGGGCAGTTTTGTATTGGTTGAAGTCTTTGAGGGACTTAGTCTTGTGCCACAGACGCTCAAGGGCGCGGCTACGCTTTTTGAGGTTCCTGGTGTCGTTTGTTTGCCAGGGTTGCAGGGGTCGAGGCCTGATTTTGTGTGTGGTGAGGGGAGCAAGCTTGTCCAGGGTGGAGGACAAGGATTTATTGTAGATGGCAGTGGCTTGGTTGGGGCAGGACAGGGGTGGGATTTTTTCATAGATGTGGTCAGTAGCAGAATAGAGGAGAGAAGTGTTGAGTTGGCGAAGGTTTCTACGGGTAACGGTTGGGCGATTGGAGGGGAAGGTGGTGCAAGACAGGGAGAGAGAGAAACTAATAAGGTGGTGGTCAGAGAGGGGAAAAGGATTGTTGGAGAAGTTGCATGGAGTGCATAGATAGGAGAGGACAAGGTCAAGGTTGTTCTCATCAGTGTGAGTAGGAGCCTGTACCCATTGGTTTAGGTCAAATGAGGAAGTTAGACTAAGAAATTTAGAAGTAGCAGTAGTGTTCATGTTAACTGGGATGTTGAAGTCCCCAAGAAGGATTGTGGGAATTTCAGAAGATAGAAAGTAGGGTAGCCAGGCAGAAAATTCATCAAGGAAAGTTGACAGCGGTCCAGGAGGCCGGTAGATCACAGCAATTCTTAGGGAGGTTGGAGAGAATAGACGTATACAGTGGGCTTCAAATGATGAGAGTGACAGAGAGGGAGGAGAGTGAAGAACCTGAAAGGTGCTCCGTGGGGATAAGAGGAATCCCACTCCACCTCCCTTGTGTCCATTAGGCCTAGGGGAGTGAGTCCAGAGAAGGCCACCATGGGAGAGGGAAGCAGGAGAAGGAGAATCGCATTCGTGGAGCCAGGTTTCGGTGATAGCAAGTAGATTAAAGGAATTAGTGAGAAATAGGTCGTGAACGGCAGTGAGCTTGTTGCAGACAGAGCGGGCGTTCCAGAGGGCACAGCATAAGGGGAGGGTGGTTTTGGGAAGGAGGGGGATGGAGATTATATTGTGTAGATTGCGACTACTGCCAGAGGGTGTGGGGTGGTCGTGATGTGTGTGGTTAAATGAGAGAGGCCCAGGGTTTGGGGAAATATCTCCAGAGGCTAGGAGAAGCAGAAGAGAAAGGGAAGTAATATGGGAATATGATTTATATGAGAGGGCATGCTAGAGCATCCTGGTTTTGTTATCATGTGGGCATAGAGTTAGAAAGAGGTGATGAGTGCAGTAACAGGGAGAGGGGAGAAGTGAGGATGATTTGTACAGATTGAGGGGTGGGGAAGAGGGGTGAAGAAAAGATAGTTTGAGGAGAGAGGCTGCTATTGTGAATAGGAGAGGAAAGGTCTGCTTGTTCTAGAGAGGAAATTGTTTTGGAAATGAGGTTACCTGTAGTCTGGTGATAAAGTAGTTTCTTGTTAGTATGCGCTTTGTGCAAATCGCTGAAGTGCAAGAACTGAAGTGCCCACTTATTTAAAGAACCCCACTTTGTTGAAAGAACACCTCTGCAATGTCTACCCCCCTGCAAAGACATGGCCGTCCACCTAAACTGACCAGCCGGGCAAGGAGAGCATTCATCAGAGAAGCAGCCAAGAGGTCCATGGGAACTCTGGAGGAGCTGCAGAGATCCACAGCTCAGGTGGGAGAATCTGTCCACAGGACAACTATTAGTCGTGCTCTCCACAAACATGCCCTTTATGGAAGAGTGGCAAGAAGAAAGCCATTGATGAAAAAAATCCATAAGAAGTCCTGTTTGCAGTTTGCAAGAAGCCATGTGGGGGACACAGCATGTGGAAGAAGGAGCTCTGATCAGATGAGACCAACATTAAACGTTTTGGCCTAAAAGCAAAAGGCTATGTGTGGCAGAAAACTAACACTGCACATCACCCTGAACACACCATCCTCACTGTGAAACATGGTGGTGGCAGCTTCATGTTGTGGGGATGCTTTTCTTCAGCAGGAACAGGGAAGCTGGTCAGAGTTGATGCGAAGATGGATGGAGCCAAAATACAGGGCAATCTTAGAAGAAAACCTGTTAGAGTCTGCAAAAGACTTGAGACCGGGGCGGAAGTTCACCTTCCAGCACGACAACGACCCTAAACATACAGCCAGAGCTACAATGGAAAAGTTTAGATCAAAGCATATTCATGTGTTAGTCAGTCAGTCCAGACCTAAATCCAATTGAGAATCTGTGGCAAGACTTGAAAATTGCTGTTCCCAGACGCTCTCCATCCAATCTGACAGAGCTTGAGATATTTTGCAAATAAGAATGGGCAGAAATGTCCCCTCTAGATGGGCAAAGCTGGTAGAGACTTCCCCAAAAGACTTGCAGCTGTAATTGCAGAGAAAGGCGGTTCTACAAATATACCCCACACATTTCAAATATTTATTTGTAAAACATTTGGAAAACCATTTATCATTTTCCTTCCACTTCACGATTATGGCCACTTTGTGTCGGTCTATCACATAAAATCCCAATAAAATACATTTACATTTTTGGTTGTAACATGAAAAAATGTGGAAAATGTCAAGGGGTATGAATACTTTTTCAAGGCACTGTAAATGAATCAGGAGTACACAGAACTTCATAAACAAGTCCCACAATGTAAATCAGCAATACAGATGAACAACTCCTGCTGACTGATGGACATCCAATCCCATCACTGCGCTCACCGCAAATGACAGCTCAGGTCCCCACCTTAAAACACAAACAAATGGGCGGGGTACCCAGTGATGTCATTGACCAAATATAGCCATGGCCAAATCCCTGCCCCTTGGACTACATGGCCAGGAATTTCCGGCCAGCAAATTAATACAGCCAGGTTGATCATGGCGGGTGCCACCACCTACTGTTCCTTTAACGACCATTGACAGAGGAAAGTGTGATATACGGTATAGTAGCGGTAGAGAAAACATGGCAAGAGGAAGGAAGGGAAAGGAAAGGAGAGGACAGGGGTTATAATAAATGGAATCCTTTTATCTATATAATTCTACAATCTTTCTGCCCGTATTCTGGACGGCTCAGCGTCTGACAGTAACATATTGCAGTTTGTCTTGTCTTGTGCTGTAAATGGCGTTGTTGGTACAGAATGAGCGGTGTGACCTCTTGGTTTGTGCCTGGGGCAGTAGAACATTTAGTTGTGTGTTGGGATTTATTGCAGTTGGTGAATAATAAAAAGCCGGAGAGCGATATTCCATCCAGCAGCCGGGACATGTTGGGAGATGAACTTCCTTCTGTCTGCCAGGAATTCACTGAATCTGATGGATCTGCCCGGCAGCCAAACACGCTGGAAGTTCTCTCGTAACGCTGGCAAGATAGGACTCTGGTGGTGCGTAAATCTGAGCTCGCAAATTACCGATGCGCATAAAAGTAAATGGTGCAAAGCTTTTCCATGTCATGTCAATGGCTGCGCTCCTCTCATACAAATTATGTTTAAATTATAGTGTCAAAAGTATTGGGACACCTGTCTTTACACGCACATGATTTAACCACCTAACAGCGCGTCGTTTCACTGTGGCAAAGTGAGTCATTCCTGCGAATTGGCGTCATTGTACTTCAGCGCAGGAACAAGCCATTGTGGCGTGCTCTCTGCCGAGCGGGGGAGCCAATGAGCAGGTGGGGCGGACTTGATGTCCACCGGCCACCTGCGGTCGCTCCAGAGAGACACAGGACGGGGATCCGCGAGTGTAAACAAAGCAGATCCTCGTTCTGTCAGGGGAGTGGAGTGAAATTGTCTGTTCCCAGTAAATGGGAACAGTGATCTCTCTCCTCCTCGAGTCAGCCCAGCCCCCATACAGTTAGAAACAACTTGCAGGGCACACATTTAACCCCTTGATCACCAGTAGTGTTATCCCCTTCCTTGCCAGTGTCATTTATACAGTAATCAGTGGGTATTTTTAGCTCTGATTGCTGTATAGATGTCAGTGGGCCCAAAAAAGTGTCAAAAGAGTCCGATCTGTCCGCCACAATGTCATAAAAAACCACAGATCGCCGCCATTACTGGTAAAAAAAAATAAAAGAAATAAAAACGCCATAAATTTATCCCCTATTTTGTAGACGCTATAACTTTTGCACAAACCAATCAATATATGCATATTGGGATTTTTTTTACCATAAATATGTAGAATATATATTGGCCTAAACTGATGAAGATTTTTTTTTGGATATTTATTATAGCAAAAAGTAAAAAATATAGATTTTTTCTCAAAATTGTCGCTCTTTTTTTGTTTAAAGTGCAAAAAATAAAAAACACAGGGATGATCAAATACCACCAAAAGAAAGCTCTACTTGTGGGGAAAAAAAGAACGTCAATTTTGTTTTGGGTACAACGTCGCACGCCCGCTCAATTGTCAGTTAAATTGACGCAGTGCCGTATCGCAAAAAATGGCCTGGTCAGGAAGTGGGTAAATCCTTCCGGGGCTGTAGTGGTTAATGGCATCCCAGCCTTAGTCCGTAGGGTTCAATATTGAGTTGGCTCACCCTTTGCAGCTATAACAGCTTCAACTCTTCTGGGAAGGCTGTCCACAAGGTTTAGGAGTGTCTATGGGAATGTTTGACCATTCTTCCAGAAGCCCATTTGTGAGGTCAGGCAATGATGTTGGATGAGAAGGCCTGGCTTACGGTCTCCGCCCTAATTCATCCCAAAGGTGTTCTATCGGGTTGAGGTCAGGACTCTGTGCAGGCCAGTCAAGTTCCTCCACCCCAAACTCTCTCATCCATGTCTTTATGGACCTTGCTTTTTGCACTGGTGTGCAGTCATGTTGGAACAGGAAGGGGCCATCACCAGACTGTTCCCACAAAGTTGAGAGCATGAAATTGTCCAAAATGTCTTGGTATGCTGGTATGCTATGCCTTAAGAGTTCCCTTCACTGGAACTATGGGGTCAAGCCCAACCCCTGAAAAACAACCCCACACCATAATCCCCCCTCCACCAATGATTTGGACCAGTGCACAATTAGTTACTCCATCTTAATATTAGCTTGCTCTTTGCTGTAAGGGGTGGGCCTGGCATGTAGATGGCTTGAGTCACTCTTCTTGTCCTTTCTTCCTCTTTTTTCTCCCTGCTCTTCTTTCCTCTTGCCTTGCCTTTTGATGGACTATGTCCTTTAGTGATTTCAGAAAGGCGGTGAAGCACCCTGTCAATTTTGTGCCTGTTGTTTATTGCTACTACCTGGGACAGATTTTAGTCGTTGGAATTCTTGGGCTGCTCCCATGGGGTTTATGCATGTACCCCTTAACCTCTGTTTTTCATTTGTTCCATTGTGTTCCCCATTCAAGGATTATCTCACTCTTTGGGATGACTACATCTGTTGTACAATGTTAACCAACCAGTGAAAAGGCGCAATAACCAAGTATAGTGCTAAGAGGGGTTGTGGGCAATATAAAGTCCAATAATTAATGGATAATGTCCAACACGAAGGGCTGCACTCCTTTTTTTAATAAATGCTCTATAACAGTCTGCACTTAGTGGCGCCTTCTTCCTTGTCTCCTTGTTGTACAATATAAGTTTGTATTATATGCTTCCTTTCATTCGTGTCTCGCCTGCACTGCGAGCTTCCCTTGCAATCACCATCAAAGGCCTACGGTTGTATCGTATGGTATTTGCCTGTTAACGTTCAATAAAAGCATTGAAACAAAAAAAAATAATTTGCATAACGATTCACCCATTGGAACTGCATGTAAATTCCTTCTGTGCAAATGGGGCAAAATCAAATGTTCTCTGGCTATATTCTCTGCAATTCAAATGTGTGAATATGGAAAATGCGTCATTATGGCCACTAGATGGCACTGGGGTACTCACTTATTTTCTATGATCTTGTACAATAATGCGTTGACTTGAAGGTGCTGACCAGGGTTTCTCAACCAGGGCTCCATGGATCCCTAGGGTTCCTCCAGAGGTTGCTAGGGGTTCCTTGAGCAATGGTCAATTTATGCCTCTCAGATAAATTCCCAATGATACCATTGATCTTTTTAGCTATCTGCAAGGGGGCAATTCTTCCCAATGACCACAAGTGTAAGGAGCATTTTTCCCACTGACTATCACACTAATGTATCATGAGTTGCAGATATTGCCATTTTTAGCAGGGGTTCCCTGAGACTGGAAAGTTATTTCAAGGGTTCCTCGGTGTTGAAAAGGTTGAGAAAGGCTGGTGCTGACTGTCATAGGTTAAGTATGCCCCCAGCGCCAACTAGTGGTCATAATATTTTCCACATTCATTCATTCGTTTTGCAGAGAACGTGGCCTGAGAACACCTGACTTTGTTATAGTCAGATATATGCTTTATAAATAGTGTCCTTGCCTTGAGCCAAGTTGATTAATGCAGAATGAGCCCATACACCGACAAGAGAACATATTTTTGGTGTTTTTTAGCTGCTTGGGTGAATCTGACTTTAGTGAACCACAAGTACGATGTTGGCAGTCATACTGCTGCTCTATCCAATCCATGCTCCCTATGGTACTGCTCATATTACCGAGGAATTCTTCACAGGGATTCTGCTGAAGTGGCTCGGGAGACTCATGTTCTGCCATCACAGTAGAAATGGAAATTCCTGAGACCAAGCAACGTTTCATAAAGTCAGTAAGGCCCCTTTCACACATACGGACCGTTTGTCCGTTTTTCATCCATCCGTTGACGGATGAAAAATGGACATTAAGGGTCCTTTCACACATATGGACCGTTTGTCCGTTTTTCATCCATCCGTTGATGGATGAAAAACGGACATCAATGCATCTCTATGGAAAAACTGATGACAACTGATGATCAGCTATTTTCATCAGTTTTCATCCGCTTCCGTCAGCATCCGTTTTTTTGAACGGAAGAAAGTCCTATTTTTCATCCGTCAAAAAAACGGATCGGACGAAAAACGGATGTAAACTGACGAACGGTCCGTTTTTCATCCGTTTTTGCATTGGTAGTGAATGTAAAAAAAAACTGATGAAAAACTGATGACCGCTGATGAAAAACGGATGAAAAAACTGATGAAAAACTGATGAAAAACGGATGAACTGATGAACTGATAAACTGATGAACTGATGAACGGTCCGTGTGTGTGAAAGGACCCTTATTGTTCTGATTTGTTGAACCCGGGTCCTCTGTAGGCTCGTATTTCAGATCTGCTACTGTAGTCCACTCTTTTCATGTTCCTTGTCCCAAGTGTAGCGCCCTCTACTATTAGGGAAGTGCTAGTGATGCAGGCCTGATTGTTTTGATTCTGGGCAGGGGAGTGGCCCAGGGAGGGACTGGTGACTCGCAGGTGGTGACACCCCTTGGTTACCCGTCCATTCTGGCTCCAGAATGTTCTGAAAGAAGGGGAGGGAAAGAGAGGTGGGGCTGCTTGGGGTATCTTAAGGAGCCCTAACCAATCCCCAACCTGGTTTGGCAGGGGGCAGGCCTCCTTAAATACCTTGGGTCAGCCTAGTCTCGGAGAAGAGTTTGGGTGGAAGAACTGGGAGATGGA
Organism: Glandirana rugosa; assembly: GCA_018402905.1. NCBI lineage: Eukaryota > Metazoa > Chordata > Amphibia > Anura > Ranidae > Glandirana > Glandirana rugosa. The sequence goes on from BLSH010205068.1 coordinate 239,133, forward strand.
GCACTAGTTGTGGAGGCCAGGAGGAAGCCCCTAGTCTGGGGGGGGGGGGTGACCTTGGACCTGAAGGCTCGGGAGTGGAAATGACCCCTTATGCAAACCCAAGGGGAATCCTGGCCAAAGAGAGCAGGAGAGCAATGAAGTGGTGCTGCTGGGCAAGTCTCTCAGGGGGGATCCACCAGGTGTCTGTGAGTGACACATACCCCAGGAAGCTGGAAGAGGCATACTGGAGTAGATTGGGGTAAGAGACAGTCTGAGAAGGTTGCAAGAGCAAGTGGGGACTATGGTGTCATAGTGGCAGTAAGAGGGCTGCTGCAGTCAGGATGGCTGGCAGGGCCTGGAAGAGGATGGGCTGGGAGCAGTAGTTCATCAAGCTAGCTAGCACCCTAACTGACTTTTCTTACACTATAGGGGCCCACAGTCCCTGCCTGCAAAGGGTGGTTCGGAGGGCCTGCTAAATGCTAATTGAGAGCAGGCCTCACCATGTGCTAGCTAGGCCAGAAGCATCCTTGTGCTGGAGAGAGGACTAAGACTAATTTGAGAAGCAATAGTGTACTGGAGGAAGAGGAGAATTGTATATAATGTGTGTATATAGAAGGTCACGTGAAGAACTATTGATCCGTGGGCATCCCATAATCACCCCTTTCCCCATCCAAGTTTAACCCCTAATAAAAACAATAAACCAAAGTACCAGCCTGTTCTGTGACTCCAGATGCATGGATCAGTGCGATTGAGGGCAGCATGACAAGTGGAACCACAACTTCCAGCAACTCCAATGGGGGCATTATCTAGACAAGAAGGCCAAAAACGCATTTAGAAGCACCAGTATGTGGTGGTTAACTTGGCAATAATTCTGTGGTGAATCAATCCACCTAAATACTGTAATTCTTGCATTGTTGTTTAAGGACATAGAAGGCTTTTTTTTTTGTACACCGTTTTAATAAATACTCTGCTTATGTTTGTTACTATACACCGAAAATTAACAAAATGTAAAAATACTTGGTTTTGGTTATTTTACAGAGTTTTTCATCAAACTTTTTAAAATGCATTTGTTCTCTTTACAAACAATGATGTTTTCTAACAGCGTATCTCTTTCCCTATGCACAGCTAGTGCAATGAGACAGGGAGGGGTGCTAGTTTACCACTCAAAATGTGGGATACACATTGAGCCTTTCAAAAATCAGATTTTATTGACACTATGTAATGAAGATTGGACAATAGAAGAGCTAATGGCTGCTTCTCAGGGTCTTACTTGGGATTGTATAACCCAACAAACAATCTCCTCAATACCACCCACACAGCAAAAATCTGATCATTTTTGATAGTAAAGAAATCCGGGAACCTGAATCGTGAAACATTACACCCCTCCCCCACTCCCTGCTCTTCATACCCTCCAACCAGGTTCCTCTGAACCTTTTGTAAACCTCACAGGTCTGACTTTCCCTTTGGCGGAATCTATTGGCCCCATCACTTGTGAGGAGCCTCTGGTCGGAGCTCATAGAGGTTGGTGCGACCGCACATAGAAGACAAAGCAGAGCCAAGTGTAGAGAGAGTGGACTCTAGAGAAGAGACATTGTCCACCTCTTAGGGCCATCAGTATGTTCTGTAAAAAGATTTATCCAAGAGTGGATTTACACACTTATTTATTCAAATGAACAGAGAGACCATGGTCATTGGACGAGCTGGCTTGCTCTGGTAGGACTAATCACATAAAGCAAAGCTCTCCTCCTGGGAATACCCAGAATATGACTCAAAACAGGAGCACCAAACCACATGGTAAAGGAGTACAAATTGCTTCAAATATTAATACTATGATCACATAAAACACATTTCCTGGGCTGAAAAAACTCCCTCTTCATCAGGGCCCAGCCATTTGGCCAATTCTAATTATTTTGTTTTAAAATATACCTATTTGGAGATCCAGTGAAATCTTCACTGGTCCTGTCTGCTGGTTTTTGTTACGAGTTTGGTGGGGCTGGCCAGCAGACTTGTGTAAACATTGCAGCACCCTGCCTCAAGTCTTTTTTAAGCACATTAACTAAAAGAACATGTCCCTGGTATCCCTTTACATGTGCATTCTCCTCACTGATGGTCACTGGGAGGCTCAAGATAGCTGCTGCAGTTGCAAAGGGGTATTTTCATTGACCTGTATGAGGAGCTCAGGGTGATGAGGGTGGCCTACTGCACAATTCCTATCCAAGCACCCCTGGAGTTTGAGGCAGACCCTGCTAGGGCAATGGAAGAGCAAAGGAACCAGAAAAAAGCACAGCAATGGCACCCCACTTTACCCAGACCAGTAGAGATCAGAGCCAGGTCAAAAGCTGAGTTCGGTAACAACTGGGCAGGAAGGCACCAAATCATAAGCAGGATGAAGGTCAGAGACTAGCAGAGGTTGGCAGCATGCAGGCAGTGAGGTACAGAATTGAATCTTCGTAAACAGTTCAGGTCGAGGTCATTGACACAGCCAGGGGTAATCCATAAGCAGGTCAGACAATAGCCACATCACAGAGTCAGGCAGGATTCAGGATCAAGGATAAAAGAGACACAAGCCGAAAGACCATCCAACAATGACCCCATGAAGGCTTCAGGTTTAAAATAGTTCATTAGGCACCACAATCTGTAGTGGATGTGCCCATGTGTCCACATGCATGTCATTGTGTGCTCTGGTGACTGGTCTAAGTGACATCTAAGCCCTCAGAGAACTCTCCCTACCACCAGGCCTGTAGAAGTGAGCTGCGCCTTTTCAGACAACTGGAGAAGTCTACGATGATGCCCCAGCTCCCAGAATTGCAGTTTAGAAAATCGGGGGCACGTAGGGGTGCATAATTCAGACTCTCCGCTCATTCCCACCCCCGATGGTTGCCAATACATTTCCTAAAGGTGTCCTTTAAGTGAGCGCAATGAACGCAGTTTACTGTGGACATGCGTGGGAGACCAGACAGCCCCACACGACTCGCCTTTATAATCCAGTTTTATTCTTCAATAAAAACCTTGTTTGGTTGTGAAGGAGATTAGAGAATAGAAAATGCACACAGCATATTTCAGAAGTAAAAACTTTATTGAATCATAAAATGTCAGCCTGGAGAATGAAAGGGTCTAGTGAGGCTTCCCACCTTTCAGGCTAACTCTTCCTTTCATAAAAAGCCATCTGTTTCATCTTCCTCGCGCACACACAACGCACAATGGAGAGTCGCTCTTAACGCCTGACATTGTATACTGCCGCCGAGAATGAATTGTTGCCGTCACGCCATGAAAGGTAGATGACAATGTATGTTTTTGAGTTCCGCATTCATGTATTTTTTTATAAAAGCTTTCTAAAGATTCCACTCAAAATTTAGAACATAGATAAAGGATGGTGTGGAGGTTGGGGGGTACATTTGTTCTAATCTATTCCAGCCCAGGCCTTGGGTGGTTATGCTGATCCAATAGGGTACTATCAGCATGGAACCCTTAGAATCTCTGCTGATTACTTTAGGGGATACCTGCAGGGAAACCCGGCTCGGCCAAACCTGTACTCTGTGGAGTCCCTTTGCACCCATTCCAGGCTTAGCCAGCAATGGACCCGGTTGTGACCTGATGAATAGGACCATTTCTAGAAGAAGTCCTCATATAGGTTAGAGGAGAAAGTACTCCTGGTCAGGCAGAGCTCCAAGGACTGAGTCCCCGTCGACTCCTTGGCTGCTGAAGAATTCAAGAACTTGAGGCCTGAATATTTATGATGTCTCCTCCAATCTCTGGGTGAGGATAGCCCAGAAGGTAGAGAGCTTGCCCATAAATATGTTGGAGCCTGACCATGTGGCAGAGTTAACTGTCCAGATGCCTGGAGGCACCCCCTATGCTGGGGCCTCTGCCCCTGGGAAGGAGCCAGAGGAAGAGAGAGCAGCAGAAGAAACCTCACACCCTCTAGGCACAGAAGGTTGTCCCACACACTGGCCCTTCTTATTCTTTTCTCCTGGGGGTTCTCACCGTGTTATAATATAGAACCCTAACCCCTTTCCCAACATTGGCAATCTGCTCACAGACATACTAATTGCCAAGCTCCAGGATGATGTGGGAGGCTAAACCAACTGTAATCGGTCAGGGTTGGCAAGTCTCTGTAGAGAATCTTAGCCCTTCCCTGAGATGGGTAAACATCCCACAGCCCTCCCAATGGAGGGAAAAGCAGAGGCCCAATGCTCAGGCTTTGTGGCTCTTAACCACTCAAAGTCACCTTTCTGTACTCTCCAGATTAAACTCCCGGAGGTCCCTTCAGTCAGGAAGCTGCCAGAATAACAGCAGCCGACACTCTTGGCAGATAGCCCAAGGGGTAAACGCTGCTGACGGACATTCACAAGCAGGGCACACCAGCCACAGCAGTCCCTCTGAGGCAGTAAGCTAATCCTCCAATCAAGCTGCATCCAATATGGCATTTGCTGTGGATTGAGGGTTGGTCCTCTCAGGGATAGGAAGAGAAAAATGGTGGACACTGAATGGCGGCCAGTGGAGGGATCGGCAGAGAGGGGTGGAGGTCAGTGGAAGGATTGGTAGAGAGGGGTGGAGGACACTGATTGGAGGCCAGTGGAGGGATTGACAGAGAGGGGTGGAGGACTCAATTTGGTGGTGTCATTGGTCATTGGAAGTGTTATGGAGGTGAAGGTAACAAGATACCATCATATAAAGCTCACCATTATTGCTGTATGATGGGCTTTTCCTCAACTCTGGGAACCTGAGCCTATCAGAAAAGTTTACGACACCAACAACATAATGCTCTGCAAACCCAACTGTCCATTTACCCTTTCACCGGAGGAGGTAAATACTCAGCTCCTTGCACAGATGGAAAGGGCTGGGACAGTGATAATAATTGGGGATTTTACCTACCCGGAAATTGACTAAAGTAATGGCACTGCAGGAAAAGTTAAAGTGCAAAAATGTAAAAACCTATTACAAGACAATTTTACTGTGCAGTTTATAGAGGCCCAGCTAGGAATGCCGCTTTGCTGGACCTGGTAATCTCTAATCATGCAGAGCTTATTACCAATATACATATAAAAGAACATCTGGGTAGCAGTGAACATAACATGATTTCATTTAATGTTAGCTGTACCACCCCCCCCATCCATGCCCCTCCCCCCACCCTATCCATCACCATGTCGATTGTAATTTACTTTAGTACAATACAAGTGACGATGGGTCTACAAGAAAATATACATATAACCATTATTCGAGACGTACTAATCTCTAATGGTCCAGGTCGTTTCGCCGTAAGGATCGACCCGGAGATATTTGACGTGTCATTTTAACAGAACATTATCCAAAAATGTAAAAACGTGAAATTGAAAAGGACGTCACGGTAATGAAATCAGTTAAAGGCCCATCCATTTTAGGGGTTAATAATAGTGACAGGGTCGGGAAAGGTAGACACGTTCCTCGACTCATAAATGGAGGAGGCCACTTTCCCATTTACCTGTCAACCCAAACGTCTCGTAATACAACAACCACAGCATTTGAAAAGACTATCCGAGTCCAAGGGTCTCAACTCCTTTTCGGGT
>BLSH010205068.1:244667-255580 GCA_018402905.1 Glandirana rugosa
CCTACCCCCCCACCATGTCGACTGTAATTTACTTTAGTACAATACAAGTGACGATGGGTCTACAAGAAAATATACATATAACCATTATTCGAGACGTACTAATCTCTAATGGTCCAGGTCGTTTCGCCGTAAGGATCGACCCGGAGATATTTGACGTGTCATTTTAACAGAACATTATCCAAAAATGTAAAAACGTGCATAACATGATTTCATTTAATGTCAGCTGTACCACCCCCCCATCCATGCCCCTCCCCCCACCCCATCCATGCGCCCGGCGCCTTTCAGGACACCAAATTAATTCCCATGACAGGGATAGGCGGGGTGTGTTTTTTGAAGCACTGATTAGAGCCAAAGGCTCAAACAGGCTTCAAAATAGGATGGGCAGAACATTGCGTCCGGAGCCCACCCAGGTGTGTTGCAACAGTGAATGAATATTCGCTGTTGCAACACTGATTCTTCTCCTGGCCAATCGGAAAGCGGGTCTGATACCCGTCACCCGATTGGCTGAAAGGACAGGTGATCCTATTAGATGCCTAGGAGAAGAAGGGAGGAGCTGCGCAGAAGACACAGGAGCCCATCCACCATCCAAAGAAGCCCGTGACGCCGGAGCCTGCAACCCATCGGAGCTTGCCTCTGCCACGGGAGCGTGTAAAGCACCGAGGCCCGCTGTTGCCACCAGAGACAGCAACCCACCACTGCTACCAGAGCCCGCAACCCGCCAAAGCCTGCCGCTGCTACCAGAGCCCGCAACCCACCAAAGCCCGCCGCTGCCACCGGAGCTCGCAACCTGCCGAAGCCTGTCACTGCCACCGGAGCCCGCAACCCGCCGAAGCCTGCCGCTGCCACCGGAGCCCGCAACCCGCCGATGTCTGCCGAAGCCCGCAACCCGCCCGCTGAGGCCTGTTAGGGTAAGTGCACGGGGGGGGGGGCGTGCTACTGAGATGCCACCGACCAATGGGGGGTTGTTTGTCACCCCCCCACCCAAAAAAAAAAAACACTGGCTGTCACTGAAACACATACGGGAAATATAACAACACTTAATTTTAAGAGAGCAAATTTTCCAAGGATGAGGGCTGCTCTCCAAAACTTAGACTAGGAGGAAATATTGGCATTGGTGAACACAGAACAGAAATGGGAATTCTTCATAAGGACTGTATGTGACCACACTGCCAAGTATACTCACTGGCCACTTTATTAGGTACACCTGTTCAATTGCTCGGTAACACAAATTGCTAATCATCCAATCACATGCCAGCAACTCAATGCATTTAGTCATCTAGACGCGGTGAAGACGACCTGCTGAAGTTCAAACTGAGCATCAGAGTGGGGAGGGGATTTAAGTAACTTTGAATGTGGCATGGTTGTTGGTGCCAGATGGGCTGGTCTGAATATTTCTGGGATTTTTACATACAATCATCTCTCGAGTTTACAGACAATGGTGGGAAAAAGAGAAAATATCCAGTGAGTGGCAGCTGTGTGAAGGAAAATACCTTGTGATGTTAGAGGAGAATGGGCAGACTGGTTCCAGATGATAGAAAGGCAACAGTAACTCAAATAACCATTTGTTACAACCAAGGTATGCAGAATACCATCTCTGAATGCACAACACATCCAATCTTAAAGCAGATGGGCTACAGCAGCAGAAGTCCACACCGCGTGCCACTCCTGTGAGCTAAGAACAGGAAACTGAGGCTACAATTCACACAGGCTCACCAAAATTGGACAATAGAAAGTTGGAAAAACGTTGCCTGCTCTGACAAGTCTGGGTTCCAGCGGCGACATTCAGATGGTGGGGTCAGAATTTGGTGTAAACAATATGAAAGAATGGATCCATCCTGCCTTGTATCAATGATTCAGGCTGGTGGTGCTGGTGTAATGGTGTGGGGGACAGTGGCGGCCCATCCATAGGGGGCGCATGGGCCCCCCCCCCATCCATGCATCCGGCGCCCCGATCTACATATGGATTTCAAATGACTTTTTTTGTTTCTTGAAGCACATGATTAGAGGCTGAGGCTCTAATTGGCTTAAAAAAATTGTGGACAGAGCGCTGCGCCCTAAGCCCGCCCACTGGTGTGACATTAGCGAGTTAATATTCGCTATTGTTTTCCTGATTCTCCTCCCAGTCGATCGGGAAGCAGTTCCTGAGAGCCGATTGGCCAGGGAGTCTTAGGCCAATCAGGTCTCAGTCAGGACCCACTTCCTGTTCGGCCTGGAGGAGAAGCGATGGCCCAGGAGCGAGGAGCTGCAGCCCGGATCAATGTCTGTCTGATCTGTCTGAAAAAAAAGAATATTGAGTACCAGCCTCCACTGGTGGGGGATATTTTCTTGGTACACTTTGGGCCCTTTAGTACCAATTGAGCATGGTTTACACTCCACGGCCTATCTGAGTATTGTTGCTGACCATGTCAATCCCTTTATGACTACAGTGTCCCCATCCTCTGATTGCTCCTTCCAGCAGGATAATGTCACAAAGCTCAAATTATCTCACCACTGTTTCTTGAACATGAGGTCACTGCACTCCAATGGCCTTCACACTCATCAGATCTCATCCAATAAAGCACCTTTGGGATGTGGTGGAACAGAAGATTGGCATCATGGATGTGCAGCCGACAAATCTGCAGCAACTGCGTGATGCTATAATGTCAATATGGACCAAAATCTCAGAGGAATGTTTCCAATGTTGTATCTATGCCAGGAAGAATGAAGGCAAAAAGGGGTCCAACCCGGTACTAGCAAGGGGGACCTAATAAAGTGGCCAGTGAGTGTGTATTCCCATGGGAAATACGTTTAGAAGGCTAAAAATAAAACCTATGTGGCTCACATTCAAAGTTTAAAAAGCTATAAATAATAAGAAAAAAGCTTTTAAAAAATATAAAAATGAAGGAACACTATCATCGTTTAAATGTTACAAAGAATATAACATAATATGTAAAAAGGAAATCAGGGAAGCAAACATTTAAAATGAACGTCAGTTTGCAAAAGATAGCAGGACAAAACCCCAAAAATTCTTCCAATATATTAATAGTAAAAAGGTCAGGTCTGAGCATGTAGGCCCTTTACAAAAATAATCTAGAATGGGTGACAAAGAGAAGGCAAATTAATTAAATACTTTCTCCAGCTCTGTGTATACAAAGGAGCATGGGGGACATCATGTCCATAATGGGGGTGGTAGTGACACAGCCCCAAATGATCCAAATTGGCTCAAAAGTGAAATGGTCCAAAAATATTTAGACAGAATAAAGGTAGATAAAGCACCTGGACCAGATGGCATCCACCCACGGATCCTAAAAGAATTGAGCTCTGTCATTTCAAAGCCATTGTTTCTAATTTTTAGGGACTTTTTAATGACTGGAATAGTACCACTGGATTGGCCTAAGGCCAATGTGGTGCCCATATTTAAAAAGGGATCAAAGTATTTACTGAGTAACTATAGACCTGTTGATGTAATGTCTATAGTCTGGAAAATACTGGAGAGTTTAATAAAAGATCACATAGATGAGTTCTTGCTGGAAAAAAAATATTCTAAGTAACAGACAGCATGGATTCATGAGAGACAGAAGTTGTCAAACAAACATGATTTCTTTTTTTGATGAGGTAAGGGACAGAGGGGTGGCTGAGAATGTGGTATACTTGAACAGAGGGGTGGCTGTGAATGTGATATACTTGGGCAGAGGGGTGACTGTGGACGTGGTATACTTGAACAGAGGGGTGGCTGTGAATGTTGTATACTTGGGCAGAGGGGTGGCTGTGGACATGGTATACTTGGACAGAGGGGTGGCTGCGATATACTTGGACAGAGGGGTAGACGTGGTATACTTGGACAGAGGGGTGGCTGTGAATGTGGTATACTTGGACAGAGGGGTGGCTGTGAATGTGGTATACTTGGACAGAGGGGTGGCTGTGGATGTGGTATACTTGGACAGAGGGGTGGCTGTGAATGTGGTATACTTGGACAGAGGGGTGGCTGTGAATGTGGTGTACTTGGACAGAGGGGTGGCTGTGGATGTGGTATACTTGGACAGAGGGGGGGCTGTGAATGTGGTATACTTGGACAGAGGGGTGGCTGTGAATGTGGTATACTTGGACAGATGGGTGGCTGTGAATGTGGTATACTTGGACAGATGGGTGGCTGTGAATGTGGTATACTTGGACAGAGGGGTGGCTGTGGATGTGGTATACTTGGACAGAGGGGTGGCAGTGGACGTGGTATACTTGGACAGAGGGGTGGCAGTGGACGTGGTATATCATGTATAAATACATAAGGAGGGATCTGATCACCGTGTACTTTTGTGCTTATAAGTTTACATACCCTGGCAGAATTGATGATTTCTTGGCCATTTTTCAGAGAATATGAATGAGAACACAAAAACTTTTCTTTCACTCATGGTTTAGTGTTTGGCTGAAGCCATTTATTATCAATCAAATACGTTTATGAACTATTACTATAGTCCCAGCAGGGGGCGACAGGGGTCATTGTGGTTTGCACATCATCAGCATTTCCAATGAGACTTTAAAAATCTAGAAACATACAGATGGTGTTACTAATGACCAAAAAGCCCCCTGCAGCCGATGCAGTGTATTAGCAGAGTCTGGACTGACCCCCTTGCCCCATAGCACAGCCAGTTGTTGAAATATCAACACTCATGGCGTCGAATTGCAGAAAACCCGGCAGATTACAGGGAGCACACCAGGGCTCCACCTTAAATAATGGTCATTCTAAAATAGAGTCAATCTCTGGCGGATTAAAGATTATTTCCACACAAAGCCTCCGGCGTAATAAGATGTCTGTAATCTGCCTAAAACCAATGTGCTGCTGGTGGGCGCCGGTGACATGAACTTGGAAGAGCCGACAGCGGTAGTCAGCGCTCCTTCTTGGTGATGAAACGAGCGGAGGAAATATTAAGTGAGCCTTAGCGGGGATTAGGGAGGAGAGCGCATTCCACCCGGATTATGTGATATGTGCAGCCGCGGCGAGGTGCCGCTTCAGATTGTGTTCTGGTATCACCGGCTATCAATCTGTGAAACAAGATCTCCATGTTGTATCCTAGAAAGATGGAATACATATATGGGAGATGATTTCCCTACAAAGGATTTGTATTTCTAGTCCTCAGATTTAGGGGTTGATTTACTAAAGTTTGAAAGTGCAAAATTTGCTGCAGCTCCACGCAGAAACCAATCAGCTTCAAGGTTTTATTGTCAAAGCTTGGATTGAACAAGCTGAGGTTAGAAGCTGATTGGCTGCCATGCACAGCTGCACCATTTTTTCACTCTCCAGCTTTAGTAAATCAACCCCTTAGGCTTGGTTCACACCTAGGCGATCCGACTTTGCTAGGCGTTTTGAAAGCGATTCGAAAAGCAATTTGAAAGAGACTTCAGAGCTACTTTGGACATTACAACGCGACCTGAAGCGACTTTGCCTGTGGCCAATCAGAGTAGAGAGGGATGGGGAGTTGCCTTAAAAAATTATTTTCTTTTTCCTGTAAAGTCGTTTCTTCATAGAAGGTGATCCGAATTGGAAGCGACTTCCATTGACTTCTATGGGCTCAAATAGCCTAGAATTTGCTTTGAAATAGTACAGGAACCTTTTTTGAAATCGCCTTGGAGTCGGAGCGACTTGAGTAGCGCATATTAAGACAGCTCCATTCATTCCAATGGGATTTGTAAGGCGATTTGAGGCGAATTGGGGCGACACAAGTGGGATCGCAAATTGCCTAGGATCGCCTAGGTGTGAACCGGCCCATAGGCTTTGTTCACATCTGAGCGATGCGAGTTGTGGGCTCGATTCTGACCGCAACTCGCAATAGCAGGAAAAGCGCGGGACTCCTGGGCATTCCCGGAGCATTGGTCATTGATTCAAATAGCACCCCATACGCAGCGTGCTTTTCCCGCGATCCATCGGGTGACAATCGCAGTAAAGACGCTCGACCAGAATCACCTGTTGCCCAAAAAAAAGTACATGAGCTTCTTTTGGGCGTCGGGTGATTCTGGTCGGGCATTTTTACCGCAATTGTCGCGGGAAAAGTGCGCCGTGTATGGGGTGCTTTTTGAATCAATGGGCAACACTCCGCCGATTCCGCCCGCAACGCGCATCACTCATGTGAACGGAGCCTGCGATTTTGTACAGGTCAAATGGTCACCAATGTAAAAAGCAGAAAAACGCCTGTAATCTGCCTAAAAGAAGCTCCAGGACTTTTTTGAGCTTCAGATGTTTTGCTTCAGGCGTTTTGGAGTGGAGATGTGAACCGTCTCCATAGAGAATCATTGATTTTTTCCCCTCCAGCGTTTTGTAGCTTCAGGCTTCAAGCTGCAAAACGCCCAAAATGCAAAATCCCATTCATTTTAATGGCCCCTGTTCACATCTGAGCGTTCTGTCGCATGTAGAAAAATGCCTGAAGCTCAAAAAATCGTATTTTTAGGCAGATTTGGGCGTTTTTCTGCTTTTTACACTGACCTTTACAATCGCAGCAAAATTACAGTAAAATCGCGCGACTTTCAATACGCTCAGGTGTGAATGCAGCCTGACACAGCTCTGTCTAGCAGGGGAGGAGACCTGATTTTTTTCTGCTGTCGTTCAGTAACACTTATGAGTCTTGCCCCTCCCCCAGCCTGTGACTGGACAATGAAAGGAGAAGCAGCGGACTGTTGAGATTATCTCTCTGTCTCTCTGCTTTCTCCTCCCATCAACATTTTCCTTGTTAGCAGATGAGCATTGCAGCACAACCAACTAGCTCCTTGTGCTGTTTCTATCTTCCCCTGGCTGAGCTCTACTGCAAGGAAATTGGAAGAGGCATAACCAAGTCAAATTCAATACCCTAACCCTAAGCGCGTGAGCCGCGTTCTACATTAAGGTAACTTGGCGAGCACACTTGGGTGGAGGGAAGCCACTCCTCCTGACGATTGACATTTGAAGCCACGCCTCCTGACCTTAGCCCTTCAAGGGAAAACCCCTAACCCTACCCTAACTTGGCAAGCACACTTCGATGGAGGGAAGCCACGCCTCCTGACCTTTGAAGCCATGCCTCCTGACCTTTGATCTTCAAGGGAAAACCCCTAACCCTACCCTAACTTGGCAAGCACACTTGGATGGAGGGAAGCCACGCTTTCTGACCTTTAACGCACACCTCCTGACCTTTGAAGCCACACCTCCTGACCTTTGATCTTCAAGGGAAAAACCCTAACCCTAACTTGACAGGCACACTTGAATGGAGGGAAGCCAAGCTTCCTGACCTTTGAAACCATCCCTCCTGACCTTTGACCTTTAAGGGAAAACCCTCAACCCCTAATCCTAACCCTACATGGATCTCCACTTCGTGACTTTCCCACCCAGAAAACCCCTAAAAACCTGAGCACGCTCGGTTTGTCTGCTTAAACACGCATCGAGCCTATCCCTATCCCTAACCTTAACCCTAAAAATGTTTAACACTCGCTCGCTATGTGAGAAATTAATGATGTTCTAATGCAGTGGCCCTCAACCACCAGGTCTGGTCCTGGGCCTTAGCTTCCCCCCTGGTTTCCTCTCACATAGACTTTAGCTGTTGGAGCAGATGGGGGCCCTGTCCTGTACCTCCCCCTCTGCTCCTGAAATGGGGGTGGGATATGGGGAACCAATCAGATTTTACCATTTATTTTTAGGGAAATCTGAAACAAGAATTTGATTGGTTGTTGGGGAATACAACTGCAGTCTTGTGGATTTTTTTCTCTTCAGTTTTAATGAACCCCATAGATTGGGAACCCCTGGACTACAGGAACACAGAGCTGCATTCATGTGTGTTGTATATCTGCCTGGATCCAGATTTAAATTGTTACTCCAGCACATTACTTGTATGCACCTAAAGAGGTAGTAAACCTTTGTTTTTCATTTTTGCCTACAGGTAAGCTTATAATAAAGGTAGGTAAAATGATTATCTCCTAAATGTGCACTGTTTAGGCGATATTCTAGCAAGCAGCAGCTAGTGGCATCACCGACGCATGCGCTCTGATTGAACAGCATACCGTGCCATTTCTTCAGAGCTGTGTGCTGCGGCCGAGACTCCCGTGCACATGCGCTGGAATGACATAATCACGACCAGTCCGCGAACCTGGAAGGAAGACCGGGTGAAGATGGAAGCCTCTGCAGCGGTAAGGGCTTCATTTCAAGGTAAGTCTTTCATACTGTGCTAGTATGCGGTGCACCCCACACATTCTGTCATTGTGGATGCTGTTGGGCTACATGTGGGCAGCTGGGCCTGTTCTGCCAGCCAGCCTGTGCCTGTCTCTTTGCTGGATTGGGATGTTTCTTTGCTGAATATATGGGGATGTCTCTTTGCTAGATTAGGAAGTCTCTTTGCTGGATTGGGATGTCTCTTTGCTGGATTGGGCCATCTCTTTGCTGAATATATGGAGATTTCTCCTTACTGGATTGGGATGTCTCTGCTGGATTGGGCCATCTCTTTGCTGAATATATGGAGATTTCTCCTTGTTGGATTGGGATGTCTCTGCTGGATTGGGCCATCTCTTTGCTGGATTGGAATGTCTATTTGCTGGATTGGGTCATCCCTTTGCTGAATATATGGGGCTGTCTCTTTGCTCGTTTGGGCCGTCTCTTTGCTGAATATATGGGGCTGTCTGTTTGCTGCTCTTTGGCCAAAATATAATTCTTTGCTGTTAAATCTTGAAAGCACTGATGACTTGGAATACACTTTTCATTTTCATATATTAAGCTGTAAGAGTGTTAAAATAAAAGTGGATGCACTGAAGGACTCGGTGGGATGGCCAGTGGGCGGACCCTGGGGAATGTTGGTGGTCAGACCTGGGAGGGTCCAAGCCTAAAGTTGTGTAAGGGGCCTCAAAATTTCTGATGGCTTCCCTGCTCCAGTCTACCTGAGACAGCGGTGCAGTGATGTGAGCTGTGCTGCCCTGCCCCTGGGTGTCCTCACTCACAGTCTCAGGCTTGTGTCTCTGCTGGTATGGCCTCCTGCTGGCAAGGGCCTATTTAGACAGAGGTGCTCTCACTCTAACTCACTGAGTGCCAAGAGGAAAAGCTTTCCTGGGCAGTTTAATAAAAATCGTCTCTCCACTCCTCCCACTGCACAGTGAATATTGGGATCTGTAGTGTAAAGGGTCAATTAGCCCCATTATATGGATGCCACCTCAAACTACAACTCCCAAGATTCTCAGTGCTCTGCATAGAAGTATATGGGCTTGCTTGGCTTTAGCTCTCCCCGTGCTGGCCAGATGAGAATGGTGCAGTGTATCATCAGTATCTCAGTAGAGAGAGAGAGAGAAAAATAAAGGACCAAGTCTCCTTCTCCATATTGCTGTAGTCCAGCACCTGGTTACAGCGGACTATTAGTTAATATCTTTATTACATGCGGTCACTGCTGTCAGATGGAAATGAACAGTTGATCTCACAGCGAGTCCTGAGAGTCGTCCAACTTTCCCCGGGCAGTCAGTGAGCTCATATCTTCTCTAGAAGTACGTCAGCTGGGCTCTCATTGCCGGCCATAATCTCATTGTTGGAAAAGACGTCGGGCACCGGGAGCTGGCTGGTAATGCGGTTTATTTTTGTGACCCTGTCCATTGCAGTTCCCGCCATGCAGTACAGCAGAGATGCCAAACCATTTCACATTTCTTTGTTGCCGATGGTCCCAAATTACAGCAGATGAAGACGCCAAGTATATCGTAAGCCCCGGAGATGGATGACTCATCCGGGGCGATACGGTTAATTGAGGCGAGAAGGATTCGCAGGAAATGAGGCTTCGCCTGTAGTGACAATCGTTTTCACATTTAAGAACACAATTCAGATTCTCTGCGGGTAGCTGAAATGATTTGTCCACCGCGGGCCAGCGAAGTCTGCGCTTCTAACTGATAGAGCGTCATAGACGCGTACAACCGTCTTCCACAGGGACACACGTACAATACGGTGTGTGGTGAGGATGGGAAAAGTACAATAACTTTATCTCACTATAATAATGTCAATGAAAGAAAGCAAAAAATGTAAAAAAATTCACTTATGGGGGGGGTACAAAAAATATTATTTGTAAAGCTTTAATTTTAAGGTTTCCTCATCTTTCCTTAGAGCTGAAGTCTAGTTCCATCGCTGACCTGTAATGAAGGAAATCCCACCATGTGCAGATTGCTGGATTCTTCACTGTAGGGCTGCCCTGTCCTCTTCCTGCTGCTGATCTTCCAGCACTGGGGGGGATAACAGCTTCAGGTCTCCTGGGTCAGCTGCACTAAATGATTCCATAAGGACAGGCCCCCTCCTGCCCTCTCCTCCATTGGGACACCGTTGAAGATTAGGGGCATGATGGAGGACAGAAGGAACTGCAACAGGCTGGAGGGCACTGTGGGAAGTTGGGGGTCATTGTGGGAGTTTGGAGGTGCTGTGGGAGGTTGTGGGGCATTGTGGGGTCCTAGAGGCTCTGCAGGATGGTAGGTGGTACTATTGGAAGATATGGAGCACAGTGGGGAGTTGGAGGGCACTCTGGGAGGTTTAGGGGGCACTGTGGGAGGTTGGGGGTGGGGGCACTGTTGAGCACTGTTGGAAATTGGGGTGCTATGAGGTGTTGGAGGCTCTGCAGGATGCAGGGCGGAACTGTGGGTAGATAGAAAGTACAGTGGGGGGTTGAGGGGCACTGTGGGAGGTTGAAGGGCACTGTGGGACACTGTTTTAGATTTGGGGCATAATGGAGGGCAGAAGGATCTGCAATAGGCTGGAGGGCACTGTGGGAAGTTAGGGGCACTAAGGAGAGTTGGGGGTCACCATGGGAGGTTTGGGGCAATGTGAGAGGTTGGGGGCACTGCACTCCACTATGGAGAGTTGGGGTGACACTGTGGGAGGTTGGAGGGCACTGCACTCCACTATGGAGAGTTGGGGGGCACTGTGGGAGGCTGGGGCACTGCACTCCACTATGGAGTGTTGAGGGACACTG
>BLSH010205068.1:267551-284050 GCA_018402905.1 Glandirana rugosa
ACGGAGGGTACATGGTATTACTATGCAAGACGAAAGGTACATGGTATCACTAGGAAGGACGGAACACAGTATAACTAGGAAGGATAGAAGGTACGTGGTATCACTATGAAGGACGGAAGGTACACAGCATAACTAGGAAGGACGGAAGGTACATGGTATCACTAGGAAGGACGAAACACAGTATAACTAGTAAGGATGGCAGGTACATGGTATCACTAGGAAGGACGGAAGGTACACAGTATCACTATAAAGGACGGAAGGTACACAATGTAACTAGGAAGGGAAGGATCACTATGGTACATGGAAAGCAGAACGTATCATTATGGTACATGGGAGGCAGGAAGCATCAATATGACACATGAAAGGCAGGGAGGATCCCTATGGTACATGGAAGGCAGGAAGAATCACTGTGACACATGGAAATCAAGAAGGATCACTATGGCACATGGATGGCAGGAAGGATCACAATGACACATGGAAGCCAGGAAGGATCACTATGGTACATGGAGGGCAGGAAGGATTGCTGTGATACTTGGAAGGCAGAAAGGAGCACTATGGCATATGGAAGGCATGGAGGATCACTATGACACATGGAAGCCAGGAAGGATCACTATGGCACATGGAAGGCAGGAAGGATCACTATGGCACATGGAAGGCAGAAAGAATCACTATGGCACATGGAAGGCAGGAAGAATTGCTATGACACATAAAAGGCAGGAAGGATCTCTTCCATTCTGTAGGACAGGCGGATGGGCAGGGGAGGTGGGGGGACTGTGCTGGCTGAGCACCGAGCATGTCTCAGCTGCAACGGGGCACATACTGACAGGTGGAGCCAAGTGCCGGGACTTGTTCTGGCACTGGGCTCTGCTGCGGGATTCAGCCAGGATTTGTGGGACAGCAGGAATTACTTGAAATCCTGTGACGGTTTTGGCAAATCCGGGATGGTTGGGAGGTATGGCAGCTGTCCAGGGGAAGGAGGGTGAAGGGTACCAGATACTCAAACACATTCCGCTTAGTAGTAACTTAAACCTCTGCCATAGGCTGATGCAAATTCAGAAGGGCCGATGGATGGCTACCTTTAATGATCTCTAGTGCCTCTCACAGGCGAGTTGTCTGCATTTTATTATTTGTTTCCCAGGGAAAGGTGAAAATACTACTTTGTCCCATCTTCCTGGGTGCCATCTAAGGCTAGCTGTGAGGATGGACAGGGCATCCCACCTCCCTCCACAGAAATCCGACAACACAGCAAACAAAGAGCCAGCTGCGGCACTTTTCTCTGTCTTCAAGCACTTGCCTGTTTGCTGTGAACATTAGAACAAACAAGACTAAAGAGCTAAAATTAAACCTCGGTGTCTAAACTCTAATATAACAAATGCATATAAAAGCAAAAGAAAAGGCCTTCAAAAAACACAAGGCTGAGGGGTCATTGTCAGCATTCCAACAATACAAATAATGCAATAAGAAATGTAAGAACAAAATCAGGCCAGCTAAAATAGACTACGAAAGGTATATAGTGGAGGAGAGTAACTAAAACCCCAAGAATTGTTTTAAAATATAAATAGTAAGAAAGTGAAGCCAGAACATATTGGCCCCATAAAGGATGATGAAGGGAATTTGGGTACAAAAGACAAAGAGAAAAGTTTTAAATTCATTCTTCTTGGTTTTCACAAAGGAAACGGTGGGATATAGTAACCAAGACAGTAATGTTCCTAACACATCGCAGAATGTACCCACGTAGCTAGAAGAAGCCAGCGTCAGAAATTGACTTGAAAAGTTTAAAGTGGATGTAAACCCTCACACATACCCATATGAAGTGAATAGCCTCAGATGATACATAGAGATTAAACAAATCTCCCTACATAAGTTTTACATGTATATCTACTGTCTTCTCCATTCTATATTCTTTAGAAAGTTCAGATCATGTTAGAGATTTTCTCTTCCTGTTCAGCACTGGGAGTGAAGTCTGGGCACAGAGCCAAGACAGCTCATTGGAGGAAAGGCACACACCCTCATTCCACATAGGCAGAGACTTTCAGGGCTGTCCTGTGAATAGATCAGCTCTCTGCTAATCTATTTGTAGCACCCTCTAGGAAGTGAGGTGCTAGAGTGAGTTTTTTCTTTGGCAGTGTAGGTAAATTTAAGCAGGCCTAGCTGGTTTCTAGGCCTGTTTGTTTTCATTCTGGGCTAGGAGTGCCTCGGGGAGTGGCTGATGACTCACAGGTGTTGTCACTCCTTAGTTACCTCCCCTTTTCTTCTAGAAGGTGATAGAAGGAAGGATGGAGAAGAGCTACATGGGGTATCTTAAGGAGCCTTGACCAATCCCCAATCTGGATTGGCAGGGCGCAGGCCTCCTTAACCACTTCAGTCCCGGAAGGATTTACCCCCTTCCTGACCAGAGCACTTTTTGCAATTCGGCACTGTCGATTTAACTGACAATTGTGTGGTCATACGACGTTGTACCCAAATTAAATTGACGCCATTTTTGCCCACAAATAGAGCTTTCTTTTGGTTATATTTGATCACTTCTACATCACTTCTGATCACCGCTATAAAAAATGAGCGACAATTTTGAAAAAAAAACTATATTTCTTACTTTTTGCTATAACAGGGTCACAAAATGGAACTAGAGAGGTTCCTTTGCCGCACCATGGCTAATGATGTGTTTTTTTGCTATAATACATATAAAAAAAATATAAAAAAACAAATGTATGCATATATAGTTCGATATATATACTCCCTCATATTTTTGGTAAAAAAAATAGCAATAAGCGTATATTGATTGGTTTGCGCAAAAGTTGCCACGTTTACAATCTATGAGAATTAATTTATGGCGTTTTTATTTTGTTTTTACTAGTAATGGTGGCGATCTGCGTTTTTAATGTAATGGTGGCGATTTTTATCAGGACTGCGATATTGCAGTAAACATGACTATGAGTAAGCGCCTATTGTGAGGCATGAAATGCGTTAGTCCTTTTCTCTGTACCATATGGACTTTTAATGGCTTTATAATAAAGGTTTGATCAGAGTGCGGCCATCCGGAGATCTGTTTTACACTTGTATTCCTCACATTGAGCCTGCACCTGAGAGCTATGGAGAGAGCTTCATTATGTGGGAAAATGGGACACACCTTTTGGAGCCGACACATTTATTTAATTGCAGCGGACATGTCGGACATTTTTGACACTTTTTTGGGCCCATTGACATTTATACATCGATCAGAGCTAAAAAAAAACATGGATCACTGTGTAAATGTCATTGGCAGGGAAAGGGTTAACCTGTAGGGGGCAATCTAGGGGTTAACTGTGTTCCCTGTGTGTGTTGTAACTGTATGGGAGCTGGGCTGGCAGGGGCATGACAGATCTAACTGATCCCAATTACAGGGATCAGTAGATCACTGTCATGCCGCCTGTCAGAAAGGGGAACCACTGTGTTTATATCTGCGGTTCCCCATTCTTCCTCTCTCACAGGCGATAGCGGGTCGCCGGCGGACGTCAAGTCCGCCCAACCCGCGGCCGCACTCAGGGAGCATACGGCGCGCTCGCCCACTATTGCTCCTGCGCCGATCGCTGTTTATAGACGGTGATCTGCAATATCGTGCCACTTTGCCGCTGTATATGTACGCGATACGGTCGGCAAGTAGCTAAGGAACTCAGTCAGGTGATAGCTAGACAATTGTTCCTAAATCTTATGGACAGTTTACTGACTGGAATGGTAACAGCTGATTGGAGAAAAGCCAACATGGTACCAATATTTAAAAAAGGGCCAAGATATATCGCTGGAAACTACAGACCAGTCAGCCTAACATCAATAGTATGTAAACTATTGGAGAGGATGATTAGTTACTATATCCAAGAAATTGCTGATGAAAACAGTATCATTAGTAGTAATCAGCATGGATTCATATAGAATCATTCTTGTCAGACCAATCTATTAACATTCTATAAAGTAGTGAGCTGCCATCTAGATAAAGGAAGGCCTATGGATGTGGTGTATCTTGATAAAGGAAGACATGTGGATGTGGTGTATCTGGATAAAGGAAGGCCTGTGGATGTGGTGTATCTGGATAAAGGAAGGCCTGTGGATGGGGTGTATCTGGATAAAGGAAGGCCTGTGGATGGGGTGTATCTAGATAAAGGAAGGCCTGTGGATGTGGTGTATCTAGATAAAGGTAGACCTGTGGATGTGGTGTAACTAGATAAAGGTAGACCTGTGGATGTGGTGTATCTAGATAAAGGAAGGCCTGTGGATGTGGTGTATCTTGATAAAGGAAGGTGTGTGGATGTGGTGTATCTAGATAAAGGTAGATCTGTGGATGGGGTGTATCTGGATAAAGGAAGGCATGTGGATGTGGTGTATCTAGATAAAGGAAGGCCTATGGATGTGGTGTATCTTGATAAAGGAAGGCATGTAGATGTGGTGTATGTGGATAAAGGAAGCCCTGTGGATGAGGTGTATTTGGATAAAGGAAGGCCTGTGGATGTGGTGTATCTAGATAAAGTAAGGCTTGTGGATGTTGTGTATCTAGATAAAGGAAGGCCTGTTGATGTGGTGTATCTAGATAAAGGAAAGCCTGTGGATGTGGTGTATCTAGATAAAGGAAAGGCCTGTGGATGTGGTGTATCAAGATAAAGGAAGGCCTGTGGATGAGGACTATCTGGATAAAGGAAAGCATGTGGATGTGGTGTATCTAGATAAAGGAAGGCTTGTGGATGTGGTGTATCAAGATAAAGGTAGGCCTGTGGATGTGGTGTATCTAGATAAAGTAAGGCCTAACGCACTTGATACAGTCCCCCATAAACTTTTACTTTACAAACTGAGGTCTGTCGGTATGAACCATAGGGTGAGTACCTGGATAGAAAACTGGCTACAGGGGTGTGTCCAAAGGGTGGTGATAAATAGTGAGTGCTCAAAATGGTCTGGTGTGGTAAGTGGGACCCCCAAGGATCTGTGCTTTATCCATATATGAAATGATATAGAGGTTGGTATAAATAGCTCAATCTCAGTGTTTGCTGATATACAAAGTTAAGCAGGGCAATAACGTCTGTGCAGGATGTGGAAACCTTACAAGAAGACCTAAATAAAATAATGGGGGGGGGGGGGCTACTACATGGCAAATTAGGTTTAATGTTGAAAAATGTAAGGTAATGCATTTGGGTGCTAAGAAAACGAACGCAAGTTACTCGCTAGGGGGAGAACCACTGGGGGAATCTAGGATGGAAAAAGACTGGGGGGTCCTAGTAGAAGACAGCCTCAGCAATGGCATGCAATGCCAAGCTGCTGCGAGTAAAGCCAACAGAATATTGGCATGTTTTAAAAAGGGGATTCACTTCAGAGATAAAACGATAGTTCTCTCACTCCACAAGACTAGTCTGGCCGCATCTGGAGTATTCTGTCCAATTCTGGGCACCAGTCCTCAGGAGGGATGTGCTGGAACTGGAGAAAGTCCAGAGAAGAGCAACAAATAAATGGACTGGAGGACCTCCGCTATGGGGAAAGACTACAAGCATTGAACTTAATCTCCCTGAAGAGGGGATATGAGAGAGATGTACTGTCACGTACCTGGTGATGGAGTCTGATTGTGCAGAGGGCAACCTCTCTTATGACCCTGGTTCGGGAACCCCTGGTAGAGCAGACAGGAGATTCTGGAGCACAGGGGGGCACGAGGGCTGGTGCGGATGCAGATGGTGTTGTGAGGATCCTCCAGGAGCTCGTGCAGACAGAAGAGTGGTGATGCAGGCCTGGTCGGCAACAGGCTGGCTGGTGCGGTACAAGGGAGCAAGCAAACGGGTCATCAGGTGCAGGCAGGGTCGTTAACAGGCTGGCTGGTGCGGTACAAGGGAGCAGGCAAACGGGTCGTCAGGTGCAGACAGGGTCGTTAACAGGCAGGCAACTGAGGTACAAGAGGGTCAGGCAGAAGCGTGGTTGTAAACAGGCAGAGGGTCGGTTCAAGCAGAGTTCAATCAAGGTTAGGCAAGCTGGGTCACAGATACAGGAAGTCTTTAGCAAACGGGTCAGACAGTAGAACTGACAGCATTTGCTACAGGGTGCACACTGTTTAAATAGAGCTGCCCGGCGCTGCCTCCTCCGGGAGCTCGAGGAAACCACAACAAAGTGCAAACAAGTCCTCAGCACAGTCTTCTAACATGTACAAATACCTTACAGGTGACCTTAGCATAGGGGAAAAACTTTTCAGTGGGAGGGAGTTTAAAAAGACACACGGCCATTCATTGAAAACCGTAACTGTGTAGAGGGTTCTTTACTGTGAGAGCGGTAAGGATGTGGAATTCCCTTCCACAAGCAGTGGTAAGAGCAGGGAGTGTCTCTAGTTTAAAAAGAACTATTAGATGGGCACCTTAATGATCGCAACATACAGGGATATGGGAATTACTATTGACATAAACACACACACACACCACAGGTTGAACTGGAAGGACTGGTGTCTTTATTCAACCTTACCAACTACAGTGGAACCTTAGATTATGAGCATAATCCATTCCAGGAGAATGCTTGTAATCCAAAGCACTCGTATATCAAAACAAACTCAGATAATTCATTCCACAGTGACTGCTTGTCTATGCAGTACTGTATGCGGCTGGGGCACTGGTGTATGCAATACCGTATGTGGCCAGAGGTGCAGGGGTGCTGGTGAGGCTCGGAAACGCTCTGGAACTATTTCGGTATTTCCGAGTGCTTCCGAGCCTCACCAGCACCCCCGCACCTCTGGCCACATACGGTATTGCATCGCTCACAAACCAAGTCAGGATTTTTTTTTAAAAAACTATTCGCAATGCGAAACGCTCGTAAACAGTGTTACTCGCAATCCGAGGTTCTACTGTATGTAACTATGTAATATGATGGATTTCAGAAGATGGCAGTGAGGAGGGGGGAGGGCAGGCTGCAAGATGGAATGTACTTTATATTAGGGTGATCATGTCACATGTGCTGGGGAACCCCGGTGGTCAATACTTAGGGGGCTATAGCAAAGGCTACAGGACAGAGAAGGAATGGTGGTCACACATGCTAAGGGTACCAAAGGACTCCTCCACCAGTTCATAAAGTACACGTCAACCCAATTGCCCAAAATATCTTAGAAGTTTTAACATGTTAATGGATGGAATTTCAAAAGTTTTTTTTTTTCAATATGTAATTTTCATGAAAAGAAGCTGATGATCTGGATTTTTTGAGTCACTTCCTGTGACAACCAGTGATGGGCAAATGCACCCGAAGGGTGGAAAAAAATATCACAATTGTGAACGTTAATAAAAACCAAAGTCGATTAAACCAACTGAGCCCTGCTTAGGGTTCACTGGTTACTAGGGTGCTGGAGGTGGCCGGCTGACAGCAATGGCGCATCCCTAGCCCCAATTAGCTGCCAGCTGAGAGATTCACTGGCTCACAGTTGAAGTGAAATGCGTAGGGATGTTGGCTTACATCATTGATCAATTATGGCCAAACCCTAAGTGGGAAGCTTTCACATTTAGTGGCCCCGAATAACTTCCTGGTAACCAGGGGCGCTAGTACGCCATTTAGTTCATGGCAAGCCTTGTGTCATCACACTCAAACTCCATCCCTAGTGAAAACGCTGTCCCCATATCTGTGCTCCTTGTTGTCAGCCTGTCACATAGGCTTCCAATGGAAAGTGGCAGATTCAACACAAATTACTCAAACCCTCCCTGAGAATGCCATGCAACCACTTCTGGAGTGCACGAAGAAGATGGGAAGTGGCTGCAAGAAGGATGTAAGAGATCAGCAGCACTAAGATGGAAAGTGAAAACTCTTTTATCGTTAAAAAATAGTCGTTCATTTAGGGTTTGCGTGGATCAGTTTCCATGGCAGCACATTGGCAACCCATTAGTCCATCCCTAGAGTTCCTCTTTAATTGCGTTAATCACCTAGAAACCAAAATTCAGCTCAGATTCCGGATGCTGCAGGTTCATTTCATTTCCAGGAGAAAAAAACAGAGCTGAATGAATGTAGCCATCAGAGATTTCTGAGCCTTTCACATTAATAAGCCATAACTTCATTAATAGGGATGTCAGAACTCTGATAATAAAGACGCCGCGGCAGATGAGACTATTTATTTTAGCTCCTCAGAAAAAAATTAACTCCACTGATGAAAAGAACTACAGACAAGTTGGGTGATTGAGAATGGTCCACTTACCTTGTGTTCATCACTGAGCACGGATGGAGGAAGACCGCGGTCATTGTGATGCACCCTCTGTCAGGTCTCCACCATTGTCACAACCATTGTGATGCACCCTCTGTCAGGTCTCCACCATTGTCACAACCATTGTGATGCACCCTTTGTCAGGTCTCCACCATTGTCACAACCATTGTGATGCACCCTCTGTCAGTTCTCCACCATTGTCACAACCATTGTGATGCACCCTTTGTCAGGTCTCCACTATTGTCACAACCATTGTGATGCACCCTCTGTCAGGTCTCCACCATTGTCACAAGCATTGTGATGCACCTTCTGTCAGGTCTCCACCATTGGCACAACCATTGTGATGCACCCTCTGTCAGGTCTCCACCATTGTCACAAGCATTGTGATGCTCCTTCTGTCAGGTCTCCACCATTGTCACAACCATTGTGATGCACCTTCTGTCAGGTCTCCACCATTGTCACAACCATTTTGATGCACCCTTTGTCAGGTCTCCACTATTGTCACAACCATTGTGATGCACCCTTTTTCAGGTCTCCACCATTGTCACAACCATTGTGATGCACCCTCTGTCAGGTCTCCAACATTGTTCTCTTAGAGGGGTTCATTCCTTTGTGTGCCTCCAGCAGTATGTTTTGCTGGCCATCCATGCTAAGCTCACCTATGGAGCCCAGGCCATAAGTCAAGTTTTCTTACCAAGAGCCCCCCTCAGTCCCTTCAACCCTTCCTCTCCCACCCACTGACAAGTTCAACAAAAAGCAAGCCTCTAGTGCCAATTTTATGCTCATCTCCACTATGCTGAGTCCATTATCTCCTGACCCTTTGTGATGCATTGTCCACTATGTAGATGGTGGTAAATTTGGGGTGATGAGAGCGTGACTTTGGATGTCACAGGTGCTGGGGAGCCCCTGTGGTCAATATTTAGGGGACTATAGCCAAGGCTACAGGACAGAGTAAGAATGGTGGTCACACATGAACTGCTAAGGATACTAAAGGACTGCTCCACGAGTTCATAAAGTACACGTCAACCCAATTGCCCAAAATATCTTACAAGATTTAACACGTTTTTCAATATTTTAAAACCTGTAATTTTCATTAAAAGAACCTGATGATCTGGTTTTGTTAAATAACTTCCTGTTATAGAGTGATAGCCAGTAATGGACAAATGCACGCAAAACGTTGCATTTGGGGTTACGAGAGTGTCAGACATATGGTTAGGAGCAGGGCTGGTGCAATGATTTTTGACACCCTAGGCGAAACCTCATTTTGACGCCCCCCTTGGCTCTATCCCCTTTTCCCTGCTCAGCCGGATCAGCGCCAATGAATTGCAGCCTGATTAACGCTAATCAAATACAGCTTCACCAGCGCCAATCAATACAGCCTCACCTGTGCCCATCAAATACAGCTTCACCTGTGCCCATCAAATACAGCTTCACCTGTGCCCATCAAATACAGCCTCACAGGGAGTGAGGGCGGAGGGGGGGTATTTGGAAGATCAGTCACTATTTCTATATGCATTTGCAAATGGCATGTGATAATACAATCTCATTATCTCAGTCAGATAGTGTCAGTTTTTACATGAATCAAGGCAGAGTAGCCAGTGACAGATCAAC
Source organism: Glandirana rugosa (assembly GCA_018402905.1). Lineage (NCBI taxonomy): Eukaryota > Metazoa > Chordata > Amphibia > Anura > Ranidae > Glandirana > Glandirana rugosa. The sequence continues at coordinate 277,330 of BLSH010205068.1, forward strand.
AGTGGCCAGGCGCCCCTAGGCGGCAGTGCTCCCTAGGCGGCCGCCTACTCCGCCTAGTGGTAGAGCCAGCCCTGGTTAGGAGTCTAGTTTTTTGTTCGTCAAAGAAGTATGGATATTCAGCACGTTTCAGGGACTTGATGGATCCCCTTCATCAGGGCTTGTGCATGTGAGGGTTGGTGGAAAGCTGGACTGAGAGTAGGAATTCTGGAGTAGATTTCTCCGGCATTGATTATGGACCTGGCAGGGTACTGGGTGCTGGTGATCTACCATGGCAGTCTAGGCCTCCTGCCAACTGGCCTTCTAGCTGCTGGTGTCTTCAGGACCCTCTGAAGAACCCTCTCTGATGGACTTTTCTTTCAGTCAATGGTAACATCTGCATCATAAAGAGAGAAGGATATGGGCTCTGAAAGAAGGATCCTACCATTATACAATGTAAAAGAAGGAAGAGCCAGGGACTGGCCTTTCATGGCCAGACTCAGGTAAATAGGGAATTTAGCTTAATAAAAGAAAAATCAAATTGTGGAATCAACTAGAGGAGGTCAGGGGGGGGGTTATTGGGGGTACCCTGGCTTGAGATCAGCTTTATTCTGTGTCTGTCCATTGATGAACAGATGTTCTATCAGCTACTATTGTCCATAATAGATGCCAAAACTACCCTGTGGCACCAGCATCGCTAACAGATGTGCTGAAGTGTACTGCCTGTCCTGGTAGAGCCCTGAGGCAGATCAGCACATGTGGGTCCGTGAACGTGGTGTGATTGGGAAGGTAAAGGAAAGCTATGTCTGTGCACACGGGGAACACTGAACACGCAGTCAAGATGCTTCCAAACGCACACAATAAGGCGCACCCATGCATGCACAGATGGGCCAAATGTTTCTGCCGGTTATTGAAGGCAGGGCAGCATAAATAATGATATCTAAATAAAACAAAACATATCCAATTGCAGTAGAGGGATGGTCTGGAGCCATATACAAGGAATTCTTTTTTGGGGGGGGGGGGGTCTGCTTTAACAGAAAAATCCCCAATATTTTTACTGCAGTGCGTTGCCATAGTGCACTGGGGTGCCATTCAAACTGAATAACAAGACAATGATCAATGCATGGCGGCAATGCGCGCATTTCCTGCAATACATTCGTGTAATTGGGCCCTGAATGTTGTCACTGTATGGAAACTGTTAAATGTTATGTCATCCTTGTCAAGGTCTTTCTTCTTGCCGCCACCGTAACTCGTCACCGCCAAGAACCTGATTTATAAATATCTACAGTTGTGTTCACACATCTTTCTCCGCCTTTGTCTTCTCCACTCATAATGAGAAAGCTTCTCCCGTCTGTCTGCATCCACCGCCGGTGAAGCTGTTTGGAGGTGTAGGCAGGAATGGTGACAATAGGCGGGATAATAATAATAAAGAAGACTTTGTGATGGAACTGGCAGGCTGTAGGTGAGGCTCTTTGTCAGGAATCAGATAAGTGGGCTGAATCATCTCCAGGCGGCAGAGACGGAAAACAAAAACTTTAGACGTTTCTTACTCAAAATCCTCATTTATACCTTATTTTCTATGGTCTGCGGGTGAAGAGCCATGGTGGTCCCTATAGACAACTAACAGACATATTGTATGTGGGGGGGCGGCGGTGCTCTGACCTCCGACCTTCCCTTCAGTCACTTGTAGAGGTGTTTCTTTCATTTCACGTCAAAGCCGCCCCTCCACCCCCTCCCCCATTACATCGATTGTTTAATTGATACGCATAGAAGTTTTTCAGAGTATTTTAGAAGGTTGTTACTCACAACAGATGAAACATCTCCTACGAAGTCTGCAATTCTTAGCCCTATCGTCCAGGCACTCACTCCTCCGGGGGCTCTTCCTCCCACAAACAGATCTGCAAGGTTCTGGACAGCCCCACCACCAGGGGAGGGCTGGCAGCCGTAGGCCTGGGGGGCAAGTCCAGTCAAGTGGCCCATTGAACCACCGAATCAGCTCACCATCCATGCCCACCCAATGGGCCTAGCGGGATCCATGGTAGGGCTGGCCCTGGGCGCCCCCCCCCCCCCTTTGCCTGCAGTTAGTTGGTGGCTGCGCCCCTGGGCCCTATTTCCTTCCTCCACAAGAAAAAAAAGTGTGAGCGGGCAGCAGCCATCAGCCATTTTAAATGTAAGTTAGGGTGGCCTGGGGGGCAATTGCCACCCTACCCCCTGGGCCAGCCCTCCCCTGCCCACCACACCCAAGGGGTAAATCAACTTTATTGTTCATAGCAGCCACATCGCTCTACCCAGGATCCTCCCTTTAACACATTTTACCCCCTACTGGGGCGTATAAGTACAGCAGTAGGGGGAAAATGAATTAGCCCTCACCATCCAACTAAAACTTACCATACAGCCAAATAAAAAAAAATCTATTTAGGAGGAGACAGTATCCACCGCGGATCACTTTTAGAAGGCTAACCAAGTATGAACTAAGATAGAGGATCCTGGGTGGAGTGTCAGTGCTTGTGCTGAACAATAAAGTTGATTTTACCTTTTGGAAGTTGTGTGGAGCTCCAGAATTTTGTTGAATTATTTGTAAAGGTGGAATTGCACCGTAATAATGTAGAGGAAGTAAGCTCTGCAGACCATACAGAATCTGAGGAATACCTCAATCTCTCACTTAATAAACCAGAAGAAAAAGGCAAAGAGGTCTCCATCCAAATAAAGACTCTAAAGACAAAAATCATGGCTGTAATCAACAAGGATACAAGGGCAAAAAAATAAGAGTTTAAAATAAAAAAAATAGAGCAGGTGACAAACTACCAATACCCCATAATAGGGACAATGAGAACCTGAGGATCAATGGTGACATCTCAATTTAGGTGACCCCCTACTTTGTGGCGTACCCCCCACTTTCTGTGCTTGAGCAGCCAAAGTCAAATTCCAATGTTCTACTCTCATCAATGTGTCCATACATCCATGTGCCAATACATCCATGTACCCATACATCCATGTGCCCATACATCCATGTTCCCGTACATCCATGTGCCTGTACATCCATGTGCCCATACATCCGTGTGTCCATACATCCTTGTGCCCATACATCCGTGTGCCCATACATCCTTGTGCCCGCACATCCGTGTGCCCATAAATCCATGTGTCCATACATATGTGTGTTTGACTGCCTATACATCAATGTGCCCATACATTCATGTGCCTGTACACTCAAGTGCCCGTACATCCATGTGTCCATACATTTATGTGCCTGTACACCCATGTGACCATACATCCGTGTGCCCATACATCTGTGTGCCCATACATCCATGTGACCATACATCCTTGTGCCCGCACATCCATGTGCCCATATATTTACAGTGCCTTTTACCTCGTTTTACTGCAATAACACTAACACATGGAAATAAGTGCTGTGTGTGGTCAACTGTCCTCAGGATAGATGTCTGTGAACTGGAAAGAGTTCCGTAAAATAAATAAGGTGGATGACTTCATGTTATGGGAGATGAAGGATCTCATGTTATGGTGGATGGAGGACCTCAGTTATGGGGGATGCAGGACCTCAGTTATGGGGGTTGGAGGTCCGCAGTTATGGACAATGGAAGACCGCAGTTATGGGGGTTGGAGGACTGCAGTTATGGGGAATGGATGACTACAGTTATGGGGGTTGGAGGACTGCAATTATGGGGGTTGGAGGACTTTAGTTATGGGGGTTGGAGGACAGCGGTTATGGGGAATGGAGGGGCACAGTTATGGGGGTTGGACAACTGCAGTTATGGGGGATGGAGGACTACCATTATGGGGGATGGAGGACTGCAGTTATGGGGGATGGAGGACTGCAGTTATGGGAGATGGAGGAGTTCAGTTATGGGGGTTGGAGGATTGCAGTTATTGGGGTTGGAGGACTGCAGTTATGGAAGATGGAGGACTGCAGTTATGGGAGATGGAGGGGCACAGTTATGGGAGTTGGACAACTGCCGTTATGGGGGATGGAGGACTGCCGTTATGAGGGATGGAGGTCGGCAGTTATGGGGGATGGAGGGGCACAGTTATGTAAGTTGGAGGATTTCAATTATGGGAGTTGGAGGACTGCAGTTATGGGGGATGGAGGGGCACATTTATGAGGGTTAGAGGACTGCAGTTATGGGGATGAAGGATTGCAGTTATAGGGGATGGAGAGGTACAGTTATGGTGTTGGAAGAGCTCAGTTATGGGGGGTGGAGGAGCTCAGTTATGGGGGACGGAGGAGCTCAGTTATGGGGAATGGAGGACCTCACTTATAGGGAATGAAGGATTTCAGTTATGGGTGATGGAGAAGCTCAGGTTTGGGGGATTGAGAAGCTCAGTTATGGGGGAGGGAGGAGCTCAGTTATGGAGAATGGAGGACCTCAGTTATAGGGGATAGAGGAGCTCAGTTACGAAGAATGGAGGACATCAGTTATAGGGGATGGAGAAGCACAGTTATGGGGGATGGAGGAGCTCAATTATGGGGGAGGGAAGAGCTCAGTTATGGGGGTTGGTGGTGCTCAGTTATGGAGAATGGAGGACCTCAGTTATAGGGGATGGAGGAGCTCAGTTATGGGGGATGGAAGAGCTCAGTTTTTTTTTTTTAATTCTTTTTATTTTGTATCCAGAAAAAACTGAACAGCTTAATTACACATGTCTGAAAATATGACATAGTACAAAGGTCAAGCCAGTGAGCATTAAAAATGTCCAAAGGGGAAACAGCACAAGAATGACACTTCTAGAGTTCAACTTAACAAATACAGATTGCTACCGTACCACCCCTGAAGCAATACCAGGGGGGCAACACAGTCTGTATCATCATGCCTATTCCTCCTGTAGACCGTTACTACATTTTCAAACCTTCCCATAGGTATGGCGTCATCACACAAGCTAGCTAGCATGTATGGTACCCTGGTGTGTGATGCACACAGAAGGAGGAAGGAATGGAAGCAGAAGGAAGGGAAACTACCAACACAGGAAATTAAGTATATAGGCGAAAGAGGGGGTCAAGAAAGAAAGGACAGCACACATAAGGGAGGGGGGAAAGAGATAAGGGGGGGAGGGGGAGTCCAGCCGCCCCTAATCCCAGATTCCCATGGGAGACATGGAGACCAACTCATCAGGATCAGGCGGAAGAGCTCAGTTATGTGGGTTGGTGGTGCTCAGTTATGGGGGATGGAGGAGCTCAGTTATGGGGATGGAGGAGCTCAGTTATGGGGGTTGGAGTAGCTCAGTTATGGGGGTTGAAGGATGGCAGTTATGGGGGATGGAGGAGCTCAGTTATGGGGGATGGAGGAGCTCAGTTATGGGGGATGGAGGAGTTCAGTTATGGGGGATAGAGGAGCTCAGTTGGGTTAATTTTTCCAGGTGAAGAGGCACTCAGGGCCCAATGTACACTGGGTGCTTAGCTCAATTTCATGAGTTGTTTAGGAGGGAGCAGTGTTTATAGTTGCACCATGCAGCCCTGCCTGTCACACTCTGAGAGGCTGACAACTGCTGTGATTGGACGACGCTGGCCAGCGCACCTAGTGGTACTTACCTTTAGGGCAGTATGCGCCTAGGGAGGTGTAACGCCTTTAGCGCGGAGTATGCGCCTTTGTTAGTGTAGGTAAATTATTCAGGTTTGGCTGGCAGCCAAGCCTGTGTGTTTTATCTGGGTCAGGGTTGAGTGACTCAGGTAGGCTGTATGACTCACTGGCAGCATCTCTGATACCCCCTTCTTCTAGAAACTGATAGAAGGATGGCAATGTAGGAGATGAGGAGCTGCCTGGAGTATTCTGAGGGCCCTGACAAATCCTCAACAGATGGGTTGGCAGGGGGCAGGCCCCCTCAAATACTCATCCCAGCAGGGGTAGTGTGGAGTTCAGGTGGAAGATGGAGATGGAATGTTAGGCTGTCAATGGCCCCTGTAGGTTCCCCCTAGTCTGGGGGGGGGGGGGGTGACCCCGGGGCTGAGCTTGGGTGTGGAAGGGACCTTCTTCACGACACATAGACTTGTCCTGACCGGAGGATGGGAGCAAGGAGAGGACAGCAGGAGAACACTGCTGGAAGAATCTCCAGTGAGGAAGACAGCCAGGAGGGCTAGTGAATGTTACAGTCAGAGGACTGAGGGTCATGCCCAAAGGGACTGGGTCTAAGCAGTCTGGGATGGATGCAGAGTCAGTCTGCGAGGACTGTTGAAGAATATCCTGGAGAACTGGTGAAAGGGGCAGCTGCAGTCAGGTGGACTGGCAGTGCCTGAAGAGGTGGTGCTGGGATCAGTAGCCACAGGAGGAGGACAGCTGGGCTCTGGGACTTATTTTTGCTACACTACCAAAGGGGCAGTGTCCCTGCCTGCAAAGGGCATTTTCTATGGTCTGATTGCTCTTGTCAGACCATCCTTACAGTGCCAGTTGGTCCTGGGAGTTGTATTTCTACAAGCAAAATTGTAGAGGAGAAGTATATACTGTATACAGGCTGTATATAGTTTGTATCCCCAAAGAGTTCTGCTATTGCTTTGATCAAGTGGGCATCTCATAATACCCTCAACCCTATCCAAGTTCAGTCCTAATAAAATACAAAAACAAAGCTGCAAGGACTGATTTTTGTCTCCAGCATGTGGTGGAAAACTCTGTGTGCCTGGCTGTGCAGGGTGGGAGATAAGATACCCATATTCACCAGGGGCTGCTGCAGGGAGTAGTGCTACACAGAAATTCAAGAAGGCTCAGGAGGGAGTGGAGCCCCACTGTGGGGGATGAAGGGGTGT
>BLSH010205068.1:317338-333687 GCA_018402905.1 Glandirana rugosa
CGGTCGGAGTTTTTCTGCACTGACACGGGGGGGTACATGTTTTGTACATGGGGGGGCACAGTCACGTCTTTTTGAGGCTGGCTTTGTACATGGGGGGGGCAGAGTCATGTCTTTATGGGGCTGGCTTTGTACATGGGGGGGCACAGTCATGTCTTTATGGAGCTGGCTTTGTACACGGGGGGTACAGTCATGCCTTGTACACAGGAGGAGAGGGCACAGTCATGGTGTAACAGAAAAGGTTCTTCACCAAACTGTGACTACAAGGTTGGAAGAGCACAAGTGTGTCCGTATTATGGAAAATTACTAGGACCCCTAACTGTGGACCCCTGAACCCCATCATTTGGAAGAATATATAGAGTATGTTACAGCTGATGTTGGTGTGCACACTGAGGTTTTTTTAGTGGCATCGGGAAAAGGATTAAACAGGAGGCCATAGATAGGCGATACTAGGCTTGGATAGAGTGGCGCCAGGTCTTCTTTTGCTGTTTAGTTTCTGTTGAGGAGATTTGTCTTCACTTCCTTTCCTGAATACACGAGTGAAAGGAAATCTCACCAAAGTGAGAGAAAATGCACTCTTGGACAGATGCTATCGGAATCTCAATTGGAGGACTTCCACTCTATTTCTATTCCCCCCACCACACACATTTGAGAGGAATGCCTCCTTCCACCATACGTGCAGAAAACTGATGGTAAAACCGCACAGATTTCACTTGCAGAGACATCAGTTTTTGTGCAATGATAGACCTCACGCCTAGGGCCATCGTTGTCTCCTCCTCCAGAGTCGCACCATAATGTTGAAACCCGCATACACGCTGCATATTCCTGCGCAGAAAAATTCCGCACATGATCCTAGTGGTGGGCGGGGCATTTAGAGAATGATTGTTTTATTTGTGCTCTTGCAGAACGCGTGCAGAAAAACCGCCATCTCTGCACATGGTGTGAATGGAATCCCCTCCTAGATGCCCTCACATATCCCCAGTGCAGTGATTGGCCTCAGATGATACGCAGAGATGAAACAAATCCTCCTACGTAAGTTTTACATGTATATCTGCTGTCTTCTCCTTTCTACACCCTTTCAAAAGTGCAGATCTTGCTAAAAATCTTTCTTCATCTGCCAGCAGTACATAGTGAAGGGTGGAGAGACTACACTTACACTGTGTGAGAGCTGATTGGAGGAAAGGGACACACTCCCCTCCACATAGCAGACGAAGGAGGGAACATGCAGAGCTGTATTCTGAATAGACAAGCTCCCTGCTAACCCTCTAAGCTCCCTCCCCAACACAAATTTTTAGCTCACGTTATCTCCTGTGTCATTTTATGAATGTGGTTTACAACCACTTTAACCGCGTTAAGGATTTAAGGGTCCCCCTACTGCAGTAAATCTATGTTAGGCAGTCCTTACGCGGTTAAAGTGGTTGTAAACCACATTCATAAAATTAGAATTTAGCATATATATCTGTGATGTTCACCTATCTTTCTCCAAAGCTCTAAGTGCTGTTTCTCTATGGTGCTCCGTTCCTCTGTTATCAGCATGAGCCACTTATGACAAGTTCTCCGACACAGGAGATAACGTGAGCTAAAAATTTGTGTTGGGGAGGAAGCTTAGAGGGTTAGCAGGGAGCGTGTCTATTCAGAATACAGCTCTGCATGTTCCTTCCTTCCTCTGCTGTGTGGAGGGGGGGGGGGTTGTGTCCCTTTCCTCCAATCAGCTCTCACACAGTGTAAGTGTAGTCTCTCCTCCCTTCCCTATGTACTGCTGGCAGATGAAGACATTCTTTTAACATGATCTGCACTTTTGAAAGGGTGTAGAAAGGAGAAGACAGCAGATATACATGTAAAACTTATGTAGGAGGATTTGTTTCATCTCTGTGTATCATCTGAGGCCAATCACTGCACTGGGGATATGTGATTGTTTACATCCATGTTACCCCCCCCAGTGGCGGCTGATGGTATATTTTTTGGGGGGGTGGTTGCAATCCGTGGGGCTCTGCGCCCGGAGCCCACCCATTTTTTAAGCCAATTAGAGCCCCTCCTTCCTGTTGCATGCCCCCACAGCAAGCAGCTTACTCTGGGGGCATCTGAGCCGAGCTGCAGCTTTGTGTGTCCATTCAGACACGGAGCTGCCATTCAGCCCCGCCCCCTCTCTCTACTGATTGGCTAACTGTATTTGATTGACAGCAATGGGAGCCAATGGCGCCGCTGCTGGGTCTCAGCCAATCAAGAGGAGAGTCCCGGATGGCCCAGGGGTTTGTGGACATCACTGGAGAGAGAAGGGGCTCAGATAAGCATTATGGGGTGCTGGCACAGCTGCTGCACACAGAAGGCTTTTTATCTTAATGCATACAATGCATTAAGATAAAAAACCTTGTGACTTTACAACGCCTTTGAATTCAGGTATTTACTCGCAGTGCCGGGACAAGGTCTGGGCAGACATGCCAAACTGCACCCCCCCCCCCCCCCCAAGATGTATGAGCATGATGTGTCAGCAAAAAAAACCCCAAAAAATTGAACAGGAATCTGCATGATTACCCCTAAGCATAAATTCTCCTCCTTCAAGGACAAATCCGTCCCTTGCAGAAATCCCCCTTCCCAGCACAAATCTTTGCCCCCAAAAACGAATCACCCCTCCTAGCACAAATCTACCCCTCAAATTTCCCCTCCAAGTACACAAACCCCCACTCTAAATCCTCCCTGCCAGCACAAATTTCCCCCCAATTCCCCCTCTAGCACAAATGCCCCCCCAAAAAAATCCCCCTCACCATATATCCTCTTCTAGCACAACCCCCCCCCCCAATCCCCCTCCCTCTTCTAACATCCCCCATCCCAACACAAATCCCCCTAAATCACCCAGAACTTTCACTCAAATTTCCCCTCCTAAAACAATTCTTACCCCTTGCCGTCCCCCTAAGTCCCCCTCCCAACACAAATCCCCTCCCCCCAATATCCTCACAGTGCCCCCAACCTCACATGATGCCACAGTACCCAGGGCAGCTGCCCCTTCTGCCCACCCCTTTTTACGGCCCTGTTTACTCTGCACGCCTTTATAGCACAATACACCCAATGATGTATGAAGGCATGATACAGAGCTGTATTATTTTGTATCCTTTATATCCACCAGCATTCTGCTTTATCTGTTACCAGTTGCTGCTGCCTGGGTCCATTCTTGGCTCAGATCACAGTGTCTTCAATGGTCGGTACAGTCACAAACAGCTGCAGAATCCTTGGTGTCACCAACAGACCTATAAACAATTAGTGTATTGTACAGTGCCTTGAAAAAGTATTCACACCCCTTGAAATTTTCCACGTTGTCATATTACAACCAAAAACCTAAATGTATTTTATTGGGATTTTATGTGAAAGACCAACACAAAGTGTCTCATAATTGTGAAGTGGAAGGAAAATGATAAATGATTTTCAAAACTTTTTACAAATAAATATGTGAAAAGTGTGACGTGCATTTGTATTCAGCCCCCTTTACTCCGATACCCCTAAGTAAAATCTACTGGAAACAATTTCCTTCAGAAGTCATCTAATTAGTAAATAGAGTGCACCTGTGTGTAATTAAATCTCAGTATAAATACAGCTGTTCTGTGAAGCACTCAGAGGTTTGTTAGAGAACCTTAGTGAACAAACAGCATCATGAAGGACAAGGAACACACCAGACAGGTCAGGAATAGAGTTGTAGAGACGTTTAAAGCAGGGTTAGGTTAAAGAAAAATATCCCAAGCTTTGAACATCTCATGGAGTGCTGTTCTATCCATCATCGGAAAATGGAAAGTGTATGGCACAACTGCAGACCTACCAAGACATGGCCGTCCACCTAAACTGACCGGCCGGGCAAGGAGAGCATTCATCAGAGAAGCAGCCAAGAGGTCCAAGGTAACTCTGGAGCAGCTGCAGAGATCCACAGCTCAGGTGGGAGAACCTGTCCACAGGACAATTATTAGTTGTGCTCTCCACAAATCTGCCCTTTATGGAAGAGTGGCAAGAAGAAAGCCATTGTTGAAAGAAAGCCATAAGAAATCCTGTTTGCAGTTTGTGAGAAGCCATGTGGGGGACACAGCAAACATGTGGAAGAAGGGGCTCTGGTCAGATGAGACCAAAACTGAACTTTTTGGCCTAAAAGCAAAACGCTATGTGTGGGGGAAAACTAACACTGCACATCACCCTGAACACACCATCCCCACCGTGAAACATGGTGGTGGCAGCATCATGGTGTGGGGATGCTTTTTTTCAGCAGGGACAGGGAAGCTGGTCAGAGTTGATGGGAAGAAGAATGGAACTAAATGCAGGGCAATCTTAGAAGAAAACCTGTTAGAGTCTGCAAAAGACATGAGACCGGGGTGGAGGTTCACCTTCCAGCAGGACAACGACCCTAAACATACAGCCAGAGCAGCAATGGAATGGTTTAGATCAAAGCATATTCATGTGTTAGAATGGCCCAGGTAAAGTTGAGACCTAAATTCAACTGAGAATCTAGTGCTAAACTTGAAAATTGCTGATCAGACGCTCTCCATCCAATCTGACAGAGCTTGGGGTATTTTGCAAAGAAGAATGGTCAGAAATGTCCTCTCTAGATGGGCAAAGCTGGTAGAGACTTCCCCAAAAAGACTTGCAGCTGTAATTGCAGAGAAAGGCGGTTCTACAAAGTATTGACTCAGGGGGGCACCATACAAATGCCCCCCACACTTTTCACAGATTTATTTATCATTTTCCTTCCACTTCACAATTATGAGCCACTTTGTGTCGGTCTTTCACATAAAATCCCAGTAAAATACATTTACGTTTTTAGTTGTAACATGACAGAATGTGGAAAATGTCAGGGGGTATGAATACTTTTTCAAGGCAGTGTAGATGTATGGCTCAGCACTGAATGTTGTGTTTGGCCCATAATTCATTTTTAAGCTCTATTAGCTAACCGGCGGATCGATCATTATCCAGCGAGCCTTTCCTGAGCCGGAACAGAGGATAATCCAAAAGGCTGGAGAACATTTGTACATCAAAGTGACATTTACGAGTTTGCGGAGTGACCTTTTACAATCGTTGAACGGCGCCGTACTGACATTTTACATTTATGAACACATCAAGAAAACAAGACAAAAGAGAACATTTTTGCTTCTCGTCTTTTTTTTATTGTGTAAAAATAAAATCAACAATAAATTCCAGCAGTGAAATCAACAAAACAGCATGGTGTAAATCAAGGAGAAAAGGGGGAAAGGAGAGACGGCGGGCGTTAGAATCTGGCTTTGAACCCATACAAATCAGAAAGTACAACAGAGAAGTTTTTGGGGTAATATGGCGAAAAGGGGAATTTACAGCTTTGGTCAGCGAAAAACGTCTTTGTACCAAAAAAATTATGGTCAAGCTGGTGGAGAAAGGAAAACCATTGGCAACTCGATGGCTGTAAAACCGGTGAAAGGAAAATAAAGCTCATTTTGTGCTTCCATTTTTATGCTCAGGTCTTTCACCTTTTTTATTTTTTTATTATTACACAGTGAATAGGATAAGAAAACGTTCTGTACAGAAGGTTTATAGCAGCCTGTGTTTGATATGTGGATCCAGCCCTACAGGAGCTCCATGTGCGGCCTAGGATAAGACTGACGGTTCAAACGCCGTACACTCCCAGCTCATTTCTGTGTGGGAGGATGGGTAACCCTCCAGGCAACCGCCGCTCTGCGTCCACACTGAGCGCAATTTATAAGCCGCTCAATCGCTGTTTGCCTGGTACAGCTTGTGAACCGTCCATCTGACTGAGCCTGGGAAGGACCTCTACACCAAAAATACAAGTTGACCTCAAAAATACAAAATAAAGCTGAAACAATGTATCAAGAAATAAGTTCACGGGTCCTTGGCAGAGATGAGTGGCTTGCTACACTCAGATCCAAAATATCTGATCTGCAATACATTGTATTATATTGTATTAAAGTGAATTCATTGTTTTATATTGTATTAAAGTGAATTCCTTGTTTTATATTGTATTAAAGTGTATACATTGTTTTATATTGTATTAAAGTGAATTCATTGTTTTATATTATATTAAAGTGAATTCCTTGTTTTATATTGTATTAAAGTGTATTCATTGTTTTACATTGTATTAAAGTGTATTCATTGTTTTATATTGTATTAAAGTGTATTCATTGTTTTACATTGTATTAAAGTGTATTCATTGCTTTATATTGTATTAAAGTGTATTGGTTGTTTTATATTATATTAAAGTGTATTCGTTGTTTTACATTGTATTAAAGTTTATTCATTGTTTTATATTGTATTAAAGTTTATTCATTGTATTATACTGCATTAACATTTATTTGTTGTATTATATTGTATTAAAATGTAGTCATTGTATTATATTGTATTGAAGTGGAATTTAACTTGAAAAAAAAACATAAAAATAAATGCTGACATAGTGGTTTCTATTGGTCTCTATTGGTCTGCTTAGTTATAATAGAAGAGACTAGACATGTGCGGTTCGTTTCATTTCGAATTAAAATTCAGGTGAATTTTCATTTTTTGGAAATTTAGATTCAATAATACTAATTTAAAGGAATCCGAAATTACAAAAATATATAGTTTTCGAATTCGAAAAGTTTTCAAATTTGAATTCGAAAAGTCCTCAAATTTGAATAGTTTTCCAATTTCCAAAGAGAACAAAATAGAGTAGAGAACAAAGGAATTGAACAGAAAAAAAAACAATAGACTAGAAAAGAATATAACGGAAAACAAAAGAATAGAATACAACAGAGTAAAACAGCTCTGTTCCACTCCATCACATTATATTTCTTTCATTTTCTGTTATAGTCCCCTCTATTGTATTCTATCTTCTTCCATTCTATTCCTCCACTTTCCACTCCACTCTCCTTGGAATTTGAAAACGATTTGAATTTGAAAAAGATTTGGATTTGAAAACTTTTCGAATTCGAAAACTTTTCAAATGGATTTGAAAACGAATTAACAAAACTAATTCCGAAAACAAATGAAACAAATGAAACTAGTCTAACTGAGCAAATTTATGCAAATAACGAATCAAAACTAAACTCATTTTTTCGCTCTGCACATGTCTAGAAGAAACTGTCTGTAGTTCTCAATGGAGCACAAGTGAGGTGACGTCACTGCCTTTGGGATTCATTGATACTTCCTCCAATCCCGTAACTGAAGGTCCATACCAAAGGACGGAGCTGCAGCAGGAGGAATAGTCTGCAGGAGCCATAACACCTGCGAGTGCTAGTGCATCTATTATTGTTTCTGAGCAAAATGTGGAACTAGCCTTTAAAGTACCCTTCAGCTTGGAATTGGAGATCATAATAAACATCCCGACTGTCACTTTATTCAAGGTAATGGAAGGGTCCAAGGAATTTCAAGTTGTGCCAAAGCTCGCTGAAGTCTGCTAGTAGCTAATTTAAATTGACCGCCAGCAGACCTGTTAGGACTTTTTCTTATGTCTCCAAAATGAAACTGAAGGGCGCTTCAAGGGCGCATTTACAGCTGCTTTGCTCTGTGAAGAGCGATCAATGGTAGACAGCTATTAAGGAGGTGATGCTCCCGACCCCTGAAAGCATGTTTTTTTTCATTCTAAGCAGGCTGTCTAACTGGAATAAGCTTGCAGTTGCAGCACAACCCCATTCACTCAAGCACGTCATGTGTCGCAGCGGTACTGCCCGCCAAACGAGGGGGGATCATTTTTGCTGTGGCACGTGCATGTGCAGCTTAAATGGGGCGGTTGGAGGTTTAACCTTCTTTCACCACTCCCAAGTTGTCTGCTCTCCCCCCCCCCCCATCCCCTCAGTTGCCACATTTGCCACCTTTCGGAGGGGGGGGGGGTGGTGAGTGGGTACCTGTCAAAAACAGGTACCCGCTCCCACTTCCGAGTAAGATCACCGCAATCAAACAGTGATCTACACAATTTCCAGCCCCTCCTCCTGCTTTCTTCTGGGAGACACACAGAGGTCCCAGAAGACACCATTCAGAAAGCACAGCGCGACATGCAGAGTAGGAAACCGCCGCAAGGCTTCACTTCCTGTTTCCCGTAGTAATGATGGCAGCGCCTGCACCCAGAGCCGATGGACGGATTGACTTAGTGTGCTGACATCGCAGGATTTTTGGACAGGTGTGCTTTTTTACTGCCCCAGCGGCAAAGGAAGGAGGAGGGGGGGCAAACTTCCGAGGGACGGCATCACGGCGCCATCTCCCGGAAGTGGGGAAGGGTGACTGTCAAAAACAGGTACCCGTTCCCCCCTCCCACCTGAAAGGTGCCAAATGTGGCACCGGAGGGGAGGGGGAGGCAGATAAGCAGAGTTTCCACTTTTGGATGGACCTCCGCTTTAAGTATTTTTTTAAATTTCTTGTTTAATCAGATCGACAAGTCGGATCGACTTGGTGTGCCGACATCGCAGGGTTTTTGGACAGGTAAGCGTCCTTGTATTAAAAGTCAGCAGCTACAGTATTTGTACAGGATTTGTAGCTGCTGACTTTTAATTCTTTTCACCCCAGGCTGGAACTCCTCTTTAAAGAGGAGTTCCGCTTGGGGGAAAAAAAAAATCAAAAGTCAGCAGCTACAAATCCTGTACAAATACTGTAGCTGCTGACTTTTAATATATGGACGCTTTCCTGTCCAGGGAGTTTGCGATGTCGGCACCGCAGCCGATTTTCGGATCGACTCCCGGATGCTGCCGCCGCCATTCCTGCTACGGGAAACCGGCAGTGAAGCCTTTCGGCTACACAGACAATTCCCTACTGCGTATGGATGGAGAGCGCTGTGCTTTCTTACTGCCCTGGCGGCAAAGGAAGGAGGAGGGGGGCGAACGTCCGAGGGACGGTATCACGGTGCCATCTCCCGGAAGTGGGGAAGGGTTCCTGTCAAAAACGGGTACCCATTCGCCCCTGAAAGGTGCCAAATGTGGCACCGGAGGGGGGGTTGGCATAAGCGGAGTTTCCATATTTGGATGGAACTCCGCTTTAAGTATTTTTTTAAATTGCTTGTGTAATTACTTCTCCAGTGTTTTTGTTCATATACAAGCTGAAGCCCATATGTACTGTACAGACCTCAACCTATCGGCTTCACTCAGATTTCTGTTATCTTGATTTTTTTTCTATACTTTTGATGCTGGTGGGCTCAGTTGTGCTTTTTGAATTCAAATAAGTATTTACAGTTCTATGCAAGTTTAGGAAGATCTCAGCCTTGATCTTCATTTAAACCGAAAAGGGAAAAATAGAGTGACTAATCATATATGAAGTCATATTTGAATATAAACTAGGAACCATCCAAGCAAAAAAGTACATGGGACAAATCTACAATCCAATGTGTTCTCCACCTATGTGATGTAATATATATAAGAGGGTGTCAACTTAATATAAATATCAAGCTATGTAAGGATCTCCACCAGTGAATGTCTATTAATAAATTGTAGTATTTTCAAATGCAGCTTCAAATTTAACGATTTTTGTTTAAGGCAACAAAATATGCCAATGCAAACCTTCACAGCTTTCAAAATAAAAATTGGGCGAAGGAAAGCTGATTTGTAATTGGTCAATATGGCTTTGCACTATTTTTCATTAAGTTTACATAAAGTAACTAGATTGTAACAAGGCTCTAATTCAAATTTTATTTTTCTGGTATCAATTATTATTCAAGACATATTAAAAATCAATACATTAAGACCTGCAGAAAAGGCACATTTTACCTTTTGTAAAAAAAAAAAATAAAATGAAAAAAAAACACCTTTTTTGCTTAGATTTTTATAGTGCCTCTCTGCGAACCGGTAGCACGTGGGCCACGTCACTCCTACATTCCAGTTGAATGCCCTTCTCCCACCATAAGGGGCAAAAAAAAAAAAAATCAAGTTGTCAGGATTACAGGGGTGTGTATAGCAATGTATCGAAATTTAGATTTCAGGTTTTCATACACTTTGTTTTTGCACTTTTTTTTTGTGAACTAAATAATTGCAAACAAAATAAAATTTGGGAAATCAATGGCATATATCAGTTATCATCCTAACTATCTGCTAGGAAGTCAACCTGCATTTCGGTAGGTGTAGTGGTCCTCCATACAAATCATTTTAAAATCATTGTGCCATTCAGCTCTCTGGATTTGCCATTCAAAAAAATAATTTTGAATTCCAAGATTTCAAGCGATAACTACAGTCTGTCTCCAAAGAGGTTAAAGAATCCATAGAAAACATAGAATTTCTGTGAAAATAAGTGCTTTTCTCTATATATCTCTATATGGTTTTTTTTTTTTTACAATAATTTGAGGGAGGGTAGCCCAAGAATAATTCATTTTTCCTTGTTTCTTTTTTCTACTATTTAATACATAACATTACATATAATAAATTTCTTTTATAATGTGATACAGAACACTCAGTTATCAAAAGGGGCAAAAGGAGCAAGACTTTTGGGTGCAGTAAAGCCGGCCATATTGGAATGGGACGGATTTGAGGTAAGCAAGGGCAACGGATTGGCTGCAAATCAGGCAAATGACATAGAATGCTGTGCTTTCCAGGCAATTTGTGTGCAGAGATTTGCCTGATGTGCGCCAAATCTTGCGACTTGTGAATGTCGACACCCAAGATTAATTTGTCTAGAAGGTATAGAAAGAGGGGGCGGGGCTTAGTGGCAACAGGTGGCAAGACGCCAGATTGTAGGGTGCAGTAGGCAGGGATTTGCACCAGGTTAGAGGGTGTGGCTTAGGTACAGTGGGTAGGGCATAACGCCAAATTAACAGGTATGGCCGGCTTAAGCATTAAACCTTGCCAGAGGCGATGGTCCAGTAACTACCCCTACAAGCTATATCTTAAAGAGGGTTTATACACAGTAATTAGGCAAAAAATATACACTGTCTTTCGGACAGCATCCATCATAAAATGGCGTATACCTGAGATGTAGTCTAGTCAGTGCAAGTCTGGAGATCGAGAAGGGACAAGAAGGGTCATGGGTATATTGACATCTTCAGCAATAGGGATTGTCTATGGCTACATATAAGGTACAGTATAGGACTTTAAGGGCAATGGACCCGCATTTTTTTTAAATTCTACCTCTGTATGTGCCTGGCATAAAAATTAAATGAAAACTGTACATATTTTTTTTTTAATTTAGGACTTCTCCTAGTTATTAAGATATTAATAAGGCTTGCTGTAGACTAACAGAGCTCTGAGGACAAGAGGAGCCACAACACCGCCATGTTATCACTGAGATAGGAGGAGGCGACGATACACAGCGCTGAAATAGTTACCGAACTTCATTATCATAAAAGGGAGCCATTGTCAATCTATTCATGCAATACCGAGAGCTTCTATTAGTCAGGAAATCTTCCTATCACCACCTACAGGAGCCCCACACCATTTCCTTCCCACAGGAGATACTCAAATCAGTTGCTGCAAGAATTCACCAAATACATGGGCACCCTGAGATTGTTTTCAGCTTCAGCATTGTGTGAAAGACCAATGTACCTACCCGTTACCCCAACTTCCCTTTATTACCTCCCATAGAATGGCTATCTACTGTCCTGAGCTGAAATAATTCTCAATAATATGTAGGCATGGCCTACCAGCTAAACACATATGTGAAATCTCTGGGGGTAGAACATGTCATGCTACTGTGGTCTAGGTGGCCATGGTCTGCAAATTTGGAAACAGGGAGGAGTGTATAAGAAGAAGAGAAATCCCTCAATCTGTCCATTACCATAATTGGCAAATTTCCAGTCTGGACTTTTCCCTCATCTCTGTTTAAAAGGCAAAATATTTACAGAAAATGTTAGCTTTCAAAGCTGTTAATTGGTCAATTGGTTAAGTGGACAATACCCACTCAGATATCAGTGAGGCAGGATGGTAGGTGCAGTTGTCTGATGGCCACAACTGTCCCAGGACAACCATTTTTACCGTCCCAAAAGGACCTATTCAATTTGTGTATCGCAAAATCTCTTAAAAGTATGCAGACTGTGGGTTCCACCTGAATTTTTGCTCCTGATGGGCTGCTTAAGCAGTTGCAAAGCTAAAGGATCAGTGCCCCCCAGAACATGGTCTATTGGGGGTATTGGAGGAATGAGGCTGTGAACCACTGAGCTAGACTACTGTCAGACGTGTTTGGGGGAGGGGGGGGTTACAGATAGCCATTCTCTTGTGTGCTACATGGAAAAGATAAGTTGGATCTGTTTAAGGCTGACATCATAAAACATAAAAGATAGCTCTGTGACCTGAATTGGACCAAATCACATTTTGGGTCAGCTTTTGTCTCAACCAAGGGTAATGGGGTGGGGGGCTTGGCCTCACACGCATCTGGATATTGGGGGTGGGTTTCAAAAGGAGCAGCCGTACAATGACCAAAACTTAATGGTGGAGGATCCATCCTGCCAAAATGAAATCTGGATTGCTATCAACTGGCCAACAGAATTGACTTCATGTTTGGGTGACTGTTGGCAGATTTGACCTCAATTTACCCCAAAATTTGGCGTAATGGTTCTGTTTATAGTAAGTAACATTAACTTTGCTGGCGTTCCCAGATCACATGCTGGACCTAAAGCAGACCACAGGCTGGCCGTACCACAACTAAGCTCTGACATGTCCTAGATGAGTCACAACTCCTCCCACTGTTGTGAAGCACCTACGGGGATAGAACCCATATTCCTCCACAAAGG
The DNA here is from genome assembly GCA_018402905.1 of Glandirana rugosa. Lineage (NCBI taxonomy): Eukaryota > Metazoa > Chordata > Amphibia > Anura > Ranidae > Glandirana > Glandirana rugosa. Next base: position 329,964 of record BLSH010205068.1, read on the forward strand.
GTAAATGAATAAAAAATATCATTGAAGAACAATCCCTTTAGCTGAACTGTATCAATGGCCTGCAATAAAATCAATAAAATATATAAATATAAACTAACGAATAATAAGACCGTCCTGAAAAAACAGGACACATTAGAGGTCAGAACACTTACCCCTGTCTTTATACCAGAAGTAGACAGACTGTGGCTTTTCATCCATTGAAGGCCCACCAAGCCTTGCCCTGTTCTTATTTAGATTGTGTGCACACTTGGCTAGTTCCATGCAGTCACCATCCAATGCTAATGGATAGGCAATGAGCACCGAACATTTTCCCGGGGGATGCCCTAATTACATTGAAGAGCACGAGATGGTGAATACTTGGATGAAAAGCAGTAGAAAGGTCATAAATTTGCCCTCCTTGGTTATAAGATAAGAACACATCTGTGCAACGCTGACCACCTCGTGACTGCTTGAGCATTTTTCAGAAGAACCATTAAGACTCATGTACTCAACAAGACCGACTGCACTACAATGGCTGTTTGGTCTAAATTCTTAAACCTACTTTATCTACCAAGCAAGCAGCCCATTGGTTCTAACTGAAAAAAAAATAATTAAAGGTTATCTAAAACCAAGAACAAAAAATCCAATATATTGCAGATCCTCAATCCTTAGATGCATGGCTGCACTGTTTTTTGTTTTTCAGACTAAGAACATTTTTAGAAAATGATTCTGCCAGTAATGCAGTGTCCTTGTCTGAACTGCCAGCAATCTTCCTTCTGTAAACTACTAATCCCATCACCCCTCATGTAATAGAGGTGAAGAGAGGAATAGTTGTATGTTTAAAGTCTAGCTGGAGTGACGACTCTGGCTCCTCCATAGATACAGCACAGAGAGTGAGCGTAGTCACAATACACTATATTACCAAAAGTATTGGGATGCCCGCCTTTACACGCACATGAACTTTAATGGCATGCCAGTCTTAGTCCGTAGGGTTCAATATTGAGTTGGCCCACCGTTTGCAGCTATAACAGCTTCACCTCTTCTGGGAAGGCTGTCCACAAGGTTTAGGAGTGTCTATGGGAATGTTTGACCATTCTTCCAGAAGCGCTATTGGGTTGAGGCGCAGGCCAGTCAAGTTCCTCCACCCAAACTCGCTCATCCATGTGTTTATGGACCTTGCGTTGTACACTGTTCCAAATAATTGGAGGGAGGATTATGGTGTGGGATTATTTTTCAGGGGTTGGGCTTGGCCCCTTAGTTCCAGTGAAGGGAACTCTTAAGGAGTCAGCATACCAAGACATTTCAGACAATTTCATGCTCCCAACTTTGAGGGGACAGTTTGGGGATAGCCCCATCCTGTTCCAACATGACTGCGCACCAATGCACAATGCAAGGTCCATAAAGACATGGATGAGCGAGTTTGGGTGGAGGAACTTGACTGGCCTGACCTCAATCTGATAGAACACCTCTGGAAAAATGGTCAAACATTTCCATAGACACTCCTAAACCTGGTGGACAGCCTTCCCAGAAGAGTTGAAGCTGTTATAGCTGCAAAGGGTGGACCAACTCAATGTTGAACCCTAAGACTGGGATGCCATTAAAGTGCATGTGTGTGTAAAGGCAGGCGTCCCAATACTGGTAGGACCAGGTGATAATAAAAAAAAATTAAAAAGGAAACCTAATGCAGCTGCCCTATTCATGGGCCAATAAGCTTCAAAACCTGAAATATTTGTTCATGGTTTTAGATGCCCTTTGTTTGAATGCCATTGCAGCAGGGTCGTAGTATATTGAACAGGCAAGCGGTAAGCGTGGTCCCACACAATCTTTTCCCAAACATCTGCAAACCAGTAAAACATGAGCTACATATACTGTATTTTGGTATGGAAAAAAATTACCCTTTCAAAGTTTTTTTTTTTTTCTCTAAATTGATCATGGCTAGCAGAGAAAGTGCTTGATAACATAAAATAATCTGTAACCAGATTCAGCATTCGAAACCACATGGTAATAAAATTCGACATTTTTCCTTTTTTACAAAGGGATCCAAATGACTTAGAAATATTGCCTGGAAAATCGAAGGTTTCTTTTCATAGTAAAGTTGTTTGTTATCAAATCGCAAAAGAGTCCTCTTGCACAGCTGACTTTTTTTTTTTTTTTTTAGTTCAGCCATAAAAGTTCCACTAAATTGAAAGAACTCTACCAGCAGGTGAAAGAAAAATGACGGAATGTCCGTTTACTTATCATGCATGCGCGTCAAAAAAAAAATTATTTACAGAGTAATTGGAAAAAAAAAAAAGTTTCACAAAAAATGCTACGGCGTGACTAAACCAGTGGACAGGGTTGGGGTTTTTGTCTGCCATGCGTTAGCATTTGCTGGAGTTATCGAAGAGACAGCAAGGTTCCAAAAAACCCTGACTGAAGGTCACAACCAGTTCAGGTCAAAGCTCTCAATGACGGCAATCCGAAACAGAATGAACACAGCTGTGGATGGGCAAGCTCGAGCCGCATAGCCAACAAATACCGTTATTATTACACGTCTATAGAAAGTAATGCAAAGGATGAGAAATGTGCTGAATCTCTGTACCAGCGCAAGGCACTCCGGATTAACCCCCGACGCTGCTGGAGACACCTAGAGCTCCCATCCCGTGTGCAGAGCTCTCCAGCAGCCAAGAGGTTAAACCAAGTTGGCAATGTAAAAAAAACTCAACTAGGGATCTTCCTATGTAGAAAAAGTGAAATCTCCCTAAAAAAAAAAAAAATTGAAAAATGTCCTGCTGAACTATTTGCATGCCTTTCCTATAAAAAAAATTCAAGCTTTTTTGCTCACGAATGCAAAAGATGATTGATGGAAAACGAAACGATGGGTTGAATAATGTGGTTTGGCTTGTTTAGATTTTTTTTTTTCCTGTTTTGTCATTTTGCAGGTTGAAAAAAAAAAAATGTTAAATAGAACCACCTTTTTAGTTGATGAGACCCCCCACCCCCCCCCCCCCAACATTTTCACGTTTGAAAGGCAAGTGCAGGATGAGGCCGATGGTAAGAATTTTTGTCTCGCCAAGACAGGGAATCCGCGGGCTTCAGTTGACTTGGCGACATGCATCGAATGTCCACTTGGTGGCCCCACCGAAGATCTCAATGTTGGTTTCTGCCCAGCTGATGACGTTACCGGACAGCGCTTTGTTGCTGCACGTCGCCAGATTGTAGACCTCAGCGACCGTCAGCTTTCTGTCCCACATGTTGAAATGAGCGAGCTCGCCAACGAAAGCCTGGGTGGCATCAAACCCGCCTCCTAGCGTGTCCTTCAAAAGGCAAAAAGATCAGTTTATCAAAGTTGTCTGCCATGGAAACAATGTAACTTCCACACAGAATATGGAATAAGCAGGGGCCTATTTATAACAAAAATTTGCATAGCTATTCGTTTAGCGAATCTTCATGTACATTCGTTCTGTGCAAGTTGGTCAAAAAAACAGATGGAGAGTCCTCCTTCCTTTCCCCTTTTAAACTTCAGACTCCTCAGTTCCTCCCTTCCTTTCAGAGTCCTTAATCCCCCCCCCCCCCCATCATTTCACATTAGAGTCTCACCTTCCTTGGCAGAGAGGGGGAGATGGAGCAGGCCTAAACAGAGGTGGACTTCCGTCCCCTTCTAAATGCCAAGGCTGCTCTGAATGCCACCCACCCTGGATTATTGGCATCATGCATTTCCATGCAAAGATACCAGATGCATCACAGCACTCCTGGTAACTCCAGA